>CAMZMU010000044.1:53462994-53696239 GCA_947311845.1 Poa pratensis
ACACAGTGAACGAAGCGAGTTCACATTTTGCTAAAAAATCAGTGGTTTTCCTTTTATTCATTTCTCGCGGGATGGTTTGGCTTGGCCATATTAGGTTGGCTCAACAAGGGCAACTGAACGTCTGAACCCAACGAAGAAGAGAGTAAATAAAATACTCTTTTTATTGTCTGCAAGATATCTCAAAATCCATATTTGGATTTAAAAGGAGTTTACATTTCAAATTGATGTTCTTAATGCGGTGAGACCTAAACACTCGCTGCAACTCGCATTTAAATGGTCTTTATATAAAATTCCAATAGTAGTTACAACTGCATGGATCCCTGTTCAATGGTAAGGAACATTAGAGTTGAAATATCTTGCCTCCAGCTTAGTTCACTCCACATTGGCGTATTTTGTTTTCCACTTTTAATTGGTGTCATGATTTTTGTGTGTCTTCTAACTGTAATCCTTTTAATTGTGTCTTTTGATTGAAGTGGATTGGTTTGTACTGCGGGTGTTTCAGGAGGAGCTCTTTGATACTAGAACACAAGAGGTCTTGCTGCAGGTGGAGGTGGTTGGCTTCAGCTGTCCATCTTCGAGATGATTTTTTCGCTCTATCTTCGCTATCACCGCTCCGTAGCAACGCACGGCCACAGCTGGTGTCTTTCATGTGATCTTTAAAGCTGCTTAATTACACTGATTGATCACTGGACTTTAACATTTGTTAATTCTAATCTAATGGCAGCTAGTGTTGTAACTTTTGCTATCTCAACGGTTCACCAGCTCTAGTGATCCTAACTCCTAAGGCAAAGAACCGCATCCACATGTATTATATCTCGATGCGCTTTTGTGCCGGCGCTCTCGACACGTATGCAGTCCCACCACGCCAGATTGGTGGCCAGCCAGCTAGTATCTCCTGGTCAGCTAGTACCACCCTTTCTTTTTGTATTAAAAATTATGTGAGTTGCTGAAAAATTCCTGGCCACATGTTTCATGGAGGGAGGGAGGCTCCCTTTTTGGTTAATCTTTGCTTGATTCATAGTTGCACTACTTCTGAGCTCTTGATTTGGACTTGCGTTAACTCACTAGGCCTCGATTGTCTACTGTCTGCCACATGGGGTGTGTAGCATTCTAGGACAAATATATTAATAAGTAGCACAAATTGTGTTTAGTTTATGTAGGAAAACTTTAATCTTAGCAACCACGAACCATGAGCAGAAAGGAATATAAATGTCGATAAATAGTTGTGCTGCTTAGCTAAGTATAGGGCATGCCGGGCTACGAAGGGATAAGGTAGCTGCTACAGTTGAGAGCGGGCGGAAAGGAGGCGACCAGAGTTCCCGAGGTCTCGCCGGCGTCTCCCGCCGCTCCTGACTTGCAGGCGTGAAAGGAGGCGGAGGGGAGCGGCGGGAGACGCCGGCGAGACCAAATAGGTCCGCCGTTTTGGCACCGTGAGGTGGGGGGGAGCTCTGGTAGTCGTGGGTGAGTGTAGATAGGACCTTCTTGTAGGTTTAGGTTCCAGGCGGCGGCGTCGAAGACGGGATCGATGCGGCCGGTGTGGATGCTGTTCTTCCCCTCCTTCCGTTCCGGCCTCGGCGCCGGGGAGGCTGTGAAGTGGTCTGGTCTGGTGCTTCTCTCCATCCTGCTCTCTCTGGCCGGTTGTGGTAGCGAGGGGAGATGGCGGTGGAGGTCGGCGTTCCGGTTTTGGTGGTGGTTCAGGTGGGGGTCTTCCTCGACGCTTCTGCTCTGGTTCGTCGTGGTGGCGAGGGGAGCGAGCTTCTGGAAGTTGCAGGGTGTTGTTGCTGGTGGTCCTGGGCGGCGGCGGGGCGGCGGGAAGCAGGGTGGTGCGGGGTCTCTGGCGCTTTGGCTGTGCGTGTTAAACGGCCTCGGTTCCGTCGCTGGCGGCGGACGGCTCATGCAGCTTTCTACAAGGTGGAGGCGCTTCTTCCCCGACGGCGAGCGGTACGGCGTCTCCGGCAAGGCCTAGGAGCTCGGGCGCGCGGCGTCTGGATCTGATTGTGGTTCTTCTCTGCAGCTTAGGGAGTTCTTTGCATATTCTTGGTCCTCTGTGTAATTTCGTTATCTTTTTGGACCTGGTTGTAATATGTTCTGAGCTGCCTTCCTTTGTAATCAGATCCTTCAAAAAAAAAGTATAGGGCATGCCAAATCTGCTTTTTTTTTTGAACATAACCACGTATGTGTTAAATACTTCAACTGGTGATGCTAGAGCTGCGAGTGTATATTCAGTCGGTAGTGGTCAACAACGATACTGACTTGCAAGTTGCAAGCTTGGACCATGACATGGAATTGTAGTAACTGTACAGAACAATGGTTGAGTGGGATAAAAATGAAGTCAAGATCGAGTGGCATCTAGATGTATCTCCATCTTCCACTGGAAAATAATGGACACAAAGATGGGATTAATCAATCATACCATCCCATAAGATGCTTTTTTAATGGGTCAACATCGGACCTATTTGGTTGCCATCGATCTATATTCTAGTCATGGCGAGGATGTGTTGCTTTATTTACCCATCTACTCCAACCGGTTATTTTTTTTGAGTTTAACTCATCCGTTTATAAATATAAGATGTTTTAACTTTTGTCCACATCTAAATGTGTCAACACGTATGCAAACATATTTTAATGTGTATGTACGCTTATTTAAGTGTGCACCTATCCAACATGGGAGCTAGATAATACATTCCCGCTATATATAAAAGTTGGTTGGATTCTCCCTCCCTTCCGCGTCCACGTCAGCAAGTTTTTTGTGGCCGTCCGATCCTCGCAACCAACGGTGCAGATTGACTCAAACTCACGTGCTACTGTAGCAGCGGACATTCTACCAATCGCGAGACGACACAACTCCCCCGCGCGGACGCTTTGCCGAGCAAACCCCACGACTTTACAACCCCCCGAAGGACCAACTTGCAATTGTCAGAAAGTACAGGGTCCTCCGTGCAAAACCCCCGCCTAGCGTCGCCGCCCTGCCGCTCCCCGGACGAATCGAAGGCCGCCGAACGCTCCGCCGTCGCTGCCTCTCCCTCCTTCCCCAAAGCCGCTTACCGGAACGGTGCATACGGCCCGGAATCGACGCCGCCGCGCCGCACTCGCTCCGCCGCGTCCACGCGCCGCTGCTCCGGCGACCAATACGCGGTGGCGCCGCCGCCTGCGGGTACCGCGCGTGCATGCGCGTCCAGCGCGCTCAGGCGTGAGTCCTGGATCGCCGTCGTTCGACGGCGGCGCCGTGGTGGCCGCCGCGGCAGTGGAAGCCTAGGGCACCGCTGAAGTCAGCGCGACGTCAGCGTGGGCCCAGGCTGTCAGCTTTTTGTAGGAAAAAATCGGTAAATGATTAATTTCTTATGTGTGGGCCCTACTAATTTATAGATATTTCCGGAAAATAAATAGTTACAAATTCACTAACTTTAAAACTATCCACCGGGAAAAATTGAAAAGATATATCGAAATATCACAAAAAAATCACCACTTGATACGTCTCCACCGTATCTGTAATTTATGATGTTCCATGCTTATATTATACCAACTGCTACATATTTTATTTACATTTTATATCATTTTTATGCATTTTCTGGGACTAACCTATTAACAAGATGCAACAGTGCTTCCTGTTTTCTGCTGTTTTTGTATTCCAGAAAAGTTGTTCTGGAAATATTCTCGGAATTGGACGAAACAAAAGCCCACTGTCCTATTTTTCTGTCACTTACACGGAGCCCGAAAGAGAGACGAAGAGGGGCACCGAGGCGCCCTCACCATGCCACGGCGCGGGTGGGCCTCTTGCCGCGCCGCCACGTGGTGAGGAGGCCTCAGGCCTCCACCGACGCCGCCCCTTCGCCTATAAATTCATCTATTCGGGAAAACCCTAGATACCGAGTCAATATCCATGAAAAGTTCCAGAGCCGCCGCCGCCGTCAACCCTAACTCGGGAGGGTTCTGAAGCTCTTCCCGGCACCCTGCCGGAGAGGGGACTCATCACCGGATGGCTCTATATCGCCATGCCTGCCTCTGCAGTGATGTGTGAGTAGTTCATCCTTGGTCTATGGGTCCATAGCAGTAGCTAGATGGTTGTCTTCTCCTCTTGTGTCATCATGTTTAGATCTTGTGAGCTACCTATCATGATCAAAATCATCTTATTGTAATGCTACATGTTGTGTTTGCTGGGATCCGATGAATATTGATACTATGTCAAGTTGAATATTGAATTATCATGTCTATGTCATTTATGATCTTGCATGCTCTCTGTTACTTGTTGATACTATGGCCAAGTGGATGCATGTGACTCCAAGAGGGAGTATTTATGCTAGATAGTGGGTTCAGTCTCCATTTAATCTAGGGGAGTGACAGCAACCCCTAAGGTTGTGGATGTGCTGTTGCCACTAGAGGTAAAACACCAATGCTTTATCTAAGGATAAATGTGTCGTTTACATTATGCACTTTACTTAATGCAATTGTCTGTTGCTTGCAACTTAATACTGGAAGGGGTACGGATGTTAACCTGAAGGTGGACTATTTAGGCACAGATGCATGCTGGATAGTGGTATGTGTACTTTGTCGTAATGCCCAAATGAAGCTCATAGTAGACACTACAACTTACACATGCATATTATGCACTTTTCAATATTGTCAATTGCCCAGCTGTAATTTGTTTACCCAGAATGTTAGTTATTTATTATGGAGAGACACCACTAGTGAACTGTGGACCCGGTCCATTCTTTTACATCTGAGATACAACCTACTGCAATCATTGTTCTCTTTTATTCTCTGCAAACAAACATCATTTTCCACACCACACTTTTAATCCTTTGTTTTCAGCAAGCCGGTGAGGTTGACACCCTCACTGATTCGTTGGGGCAAATAGTTTGATTGACTTGTGTGCAGGTTCCAAGTCAACCGGCGACGAAGCAAGCTTTCTGGCGCCGTTGACACCTTCAGAACTGTCTTCATCTCCTACTGGTTCGATAACCTCGGTTTCTTACTAAGAGAAAACTTGCCGCTACACTCATCAAACCTTACTCTTGGGGTCTCCTGACGAACGTGTACTTTACACGCATCACCACTTATGGCATACGATATAAATTCAAATTTAAATATTTCCAAATTGTAAACGACTTTCAATACCCACCATTTTACAAAGTAAAAAAAAACAAATCTAAATAACTCCCCAAACCAAACAATTTTAAAAATCTGATTTTTTTAAACCGTAGCCTTCTTTTCGAATTTCAATAATTTTCAAACCTAAACGATATTTAATTTATACACTCTCAAATTTGAATTATAACAACACATCCGCGACATGCAAATTTGCATATTTTAAAATTTAAATACCTTTAAAACCTAACCATTTTACATATGTGAAAATAATTCAAATCCAAATAACTTGCCAACTTGACCAATTTTAAAGATCTAGACAATCTTTTAGACGCAAACTTTCTTTCGAATCGTTAGCTTCCAAATATTCCAAAAAAAATGCCCAAAATTTCATATTCGACTTTTACCCACACACGTGCGGCATCGCCACGTTAAGTTGCCTAGTCTTATATTAAAAGATGGAGAGAGTATGAAGTGTAAATGTATTCCGGTAGACCATAAAAATATTTCGGTCTGGGTGGTCTCAAAAGAGAAATGCCAAAAAAAGGTGGCGCAAATATCTTTGTGGCCCAAATTAAATTTGAGGGGTGCATCTTCATTTGGATAAATCACAAAATAATGGCACATGTTCCACCAATCTTGATTCGAAGTGACATGGATCCGGCGCTTTTTGCCATGTCACTGTTCCGCAGGCTCCCACAACTGTAATGAAATATCTCATTGATTATCTCACGATGACCAGTCTCCTTTATGTGTGTTTATATTTTGGTTTATTGGTACCAACCGGTATATTTGACAATCTTATCTAAGAAAGAACATTAAATTAATGAACATATGCTATTATTAGTACATAGCACCTCGGTAACAATGAGCGATGTGTTGCTGATGCGTCACCTGAAAGCATGCACCTACTTTTTTTCAAACTTTGGCTACCAGTTAGGAGACACAAGCCAAAAAAAATAGTAGTTCACTCTTTTAGTTTTAGTTATCTAATAATTTTCAAACTGATGATGGAAATTTAATCACATAGTCATCTACTTGAGTTAGAATTTATAAATCAAGATTTTCCGTGTTTATTTTTATCGTTGTTATTTTGATGGGGCGATATTGTTGCACAACTAAGCAGTGCTTTGCAGGAACATGAAATTTTGGCGTTTTGCACATATGGAAATAGAGATAAAATAGTTCTAAACTTTTGCAAATATGTAGGGCCACTCAAATCTGGGAGAGGCCATGAGTGAAACACCTGAGACATTTTTGGTTAATCTCGATGTGATTGAGTTGCATAATTAGATAAGGCCAATTATGATATCATATGGCGAGCGAGTGGTCTCTTTGTTTCTAGGCTTGTCTAACTCTGGTTCATCTCATTTCGGCCACATAAATCAAATCTCCGTGTGCTCTCCATCTAATTGTCGGGTAGATATAGGGTGGGAAGTTACATCACTACCCCTCTAAATGTGTGGCCAGGAGAAGGATCCCCACTCAATTTGATTTATTGATTTACTCCTTTTGGCAGATTTACTTACTTGTGCATGCTGGATGATCTTCAGTTCTACACTGCATGGCCTAGACAACACAAAATCTAGTTTTATAGCTAAATGCCCGTGCGTTGCTACGGAGCACACAAATAAATTGATTCTGAATAATACATTCATCTGAGATGATCAGGGGTGAAGCGTGAGCAAAATCCCATTGGGTTCATCTTTGTTAATTTTAGTGTATTTTCCACTAATATGCATTTTATAAGCCTAATTATATGAGGAAAAGATGAACTTCGTTGGGTTCAACACTTGTATGCCCGCTCCGCCATTGTGGATGATCCATCAATCTACTTTGTCATGACAGCCATTTATCTGCTTGAACTCAAGTGAATGTTTGCCCCTAGATAAGTTCAAAAAAAATGTTTGCCCCTAGATGTTCCTATAACCTCTACCGACAAATGGGAGACAATTGTGAGAAAGTTGAATACCGTGAGTTACGTGTGTTGATCAAAATAATAGTTCAAATTAAAAAATATGGTCAAATTTGATAGGTAATATAGGAACAAATATAAACTCTACCACTACTTTCTTCGTCAGTCGTCATGCCTCCTTAATGCCCCCTAGACAAGCGACATGTTGCTCCCTCCATGTCGTTGCTTCAAGTAATCTTACCTTGCCAATTATTGGGCATCTTTTAAAGTCTAGCAAATATATGAAACCTTTCCAACCTCTAATATACAACAGATATCATGTTTTTTCTCAACATAAGATAGGTAAAAATGAACGCGTATATTGCTTATAAAAAACTAAACACAAAGACCTGATAGACAACCCTCTTTTAAACTTCTCATTTCACCATGCTATGCACATTAATTTATAGTGCGTTAGTGCAGTACATTGTACAAATTTAACTTAATACATTATTTGTACTGCCTCCATTCTAAATCAAATGACTTCTATGCGGATGTATCTATATATATGTAACATGTATAGATACATACACATGTGCATGAATGGAAGTCATCTAATTTAGAACGGAGGGAGTGCAAACCAACAACTGCGGTCACTTGCTTGAACATGATCTTTCTTCTCTATCTTGTTTCCCCGCCGTTCCACGCTGCAGTCTCCTACCTTGAAAAATCCTTTAGTCGAGCAACTCCCGCCTCTCTGTTTACGCGGCCTTCTCCTTGCACGGTAATATATTTATGTGTGAAGTCATAGTAGATAACTAATTGAAAACAACACTGTAATCATGATAAAATGCAAGGATTTCAGTATCTAAAATCAGAAGGACAAAAAATAGGCAGCTGGTCGTCTCCTCCTTGAACTATAACGGAATCTGACTCTGTTTGACATATGTAGTAATAACCATGAGTCAACAGAAATGCCTCCACACAGCAACTTTAATCTAATCTAGTATAGACTTATAGTCAGATACAAACTAAGCACCAATTTTCTAACTTCAATGCAAATATTGACACATAATAGGCTAGCTACTGCAACAAACCTGAATGACAACATGATTTAAAATTCTGTACAGAAATTAATACAAGACACAACCTAGTAAAACAGAGAATAGCATATAGAAAAGAACAACAATATTGTAATTGCGCGTAGACTAAGCATGACAAATTAAATATAAATGTATATGTTGGCTAACAACAAGCAGTAGATTTACTGGCTAAATAAGGTAGAAAAAAAGCAATGGGAATACAGTCCAAAAGGAGATCGTGGGCTGGTGAGTGGTGAGGAAATACGTCGAACAGCCTGCATGCGTGTTCATGCCAATATCGCCTGCGCCGTTGAGCGCTCTGTCCCCAGCGCCTGCCAAGGTCAGGGCATGGAGACGCACCGTGCCACTGGTCGGTAACACGAGCACGACAGGGTTGTTGCTGACGTTCACAGCCCAACCCAGTGTTGAACACGTTGTGGGCATCGTGTGAGTGACAACTGCGTCCGCGTGTAGAGCACCAGCAGCCACGACCCAATGTGTGGAGACGAACGAGGGCGAAGAAGACTTGGTCTCCGGATGCTCACGTATTGGATCCGGCGCGAGCAACGACGTGGTCATGGTGGTCGTCTGCCGTTCCTGCTCCTGCTCCTTGACGCCCAGTCGCCGCGCACGCACATGACTGGTTGAGGCTCGTGGTGATTGCCGCTACAATGGTGTAAGGGCACAACGCCGTGTGGTGGTGCACTGGTGCTAGGCGGCGGCGGGACGCGTTAGTGGAGGCGGCGATTGAATAGAACCCTAGACCCTAGTACACCTGTTGTCGCTCTGGCAAAAAAAGGGGATTACGGGAGGCAGGTTGTGAGGCAAAGCAAGCCTATGTGCGATGACGTTCGTGGGCCGAGCCAATCGGCTATCGCGCGAGGGGCGAGCGAGCGAGCGAGCGAAGGGCGAGCCAGATCGCGCGAGGGGCAGATAGTTCGCTCGGACACGAACGACCAACTCCTATTTAATAGTAATGATTTTTGGCGAATCCAACACCAAAGTGATATATTCCTTTTTTTTTTTGTGGTGGAATGGATACAAACATACAAAGCAGTTTAACTACACTGACTGGCCACCTGCCGGGTCCTACACTGTTTAGCTACATTTCTTAATGTAATAAAACTGCAGGTGGTGGTGTACATTTGCCATCTATCTGAACACATGAGGTTGACCAGACGGTGAAGCAAGATGAAATCCCAGCTGGTAGGATCTCCTGGTTATGTCAGTTGTCAAAAAAAAGATCTCCTGGTTAGGCCGGGCCAAACGCATTTTCTTCCTACATTAAAATAATCCAGCTGTGCTCCTCAAAAAATCCGTGGCCACATCTTTTTTTTTAGAGAGCACGCGACTGCGTGCCTTATTTTTATAGAAGGAGAGAAAGGCAAATTACAGGCTAGTTGATCCTTGCGGGCAAGGGATCAAAACTAGTTTTTGGACTCCGATCCTATTACACCTCATGGTTACATCTCACGGAATATTGTGATCTCAACTCCTGTCCTACGCGTAACTAAACAGAGAACAAACTCATCACAAATCTTAGAAACAAGCTGCTCGATTGTGGACCGCTTGCTCACATTGGCGAAGGCCCACGTGTTCCGGTTCTTCCACAGGTACCAACAGGCCGTGCAGACAAGGGTGTCGAACGCTTTCCTGTTCCCTGTCGCCTGCCTGCTTCGCTCCGCACTCCACCATTCTCCCAGCGATGTGTCGCCGCCCGGCAACTCGATGGTCACCCCGCCTCGCGCCGCACACGCATGCCAAACTTGTCTGGCAAAGACACACTGCCCAAGAATGTGCTCCGCAGTGTCCTCCTCCTGCAGACATACAAAACATGTCGAAGTTTGGTCCTGTAGACCATGCCTGAACCGGCGATCCGACGTCCAGTTCGATGCTGCACTGCTAGCCACACGGACATCTTAGCTTTCGGCGTCGCTTTGCACTTCCAGATTGGCCAGGCAAGGCTGAACCTCGATCTCCCCTGTTGGAGCACGAGCCTGTGGTATGTTGATTTCGTTGTATATGTGCCTGAACTGCACCACGGCCAGACGAATTCGTCCGCCATCTGATCATTGATGAACACTCCCTCGATCGCCGCCCAGAGTTGGAGCATCTCTGTGTTTCCTCGTCACCCCACTCGCCATCGCTGTCCAACTCGACATCCATCAGCCATCTGTTGTCAGCAATAGCTTGCACCACTGTCCGACTATTTCGCGCTCTTGTGCTAACACGCGCCACAATGGCAGGCGCAATTGCCGCCGCCGCGTTGCCATTGATCCATCGATCCCGCCAGAACAGGAGCTTCTGGCTGTTCCCCACTCTAATTTGAACCAAGTTGTCGAAAACCGCTCGCGCCTTCTCATCCTTGAGCATGGGTAGCCCCTGCCAAGGCCGGAGTGGATCTGTGCGCCGGAGCCATTCCCAACGCACTCTCAGCGCAAGCCCCTGCAGACTAAGATCTTTGACTCCCAAACCACCGAACTCGATAGGTTGACAGATTTTACTCCAAGCAACTAGACATTGCCCTCCTGTCGCTCTCTCCTTCGCCGCCCAGAAGAAACCGCGCATGCTTTTCTCGAACAGCTCTAGCAGCCACGCTGGTGCCTCGCGACCAATAGATGGTGAACCGGCCGCGCCGCCATTACCGCCTTGACTAGCGTCAATCTTCCTGGTTTGGTGATCATCCCGCGCTGCCAAGGCGGAAGAATATTCGTTGCATTATCCAGAAGCGTCTGCCATTGCGCTTTGGTTAGTGGCCGCAAAGCCAATTGCAACCCCAAGTATCGAATTGGGAAGGGCACGATTCTGCAATTCAGCCAATCCCTCACCAATTCCTCCTCCGCCTCTCCTCCTCTGATCATCGTGGCAGAGGATTTGCCGTAATTCACTCGCAGTCCAGAGGTGTTCCCAAACAGAGCTAAGATGCTCCTTGTGGTCATCAGATCCAACTCGGTAGGCTTGATGAAAATGACTACATCATCTGCGTAAATCGACAGACGCTGCGTTGGCGAGCAATTTGCTATAGGATTGAGAAGCTGTTGCTCCGCCGCTGCGCGGAAGAGGCGCGTCACAATCTCCATCGCGAGCACAAACAATTTGGGGGAGAGGGGATCCCCCTGACGTCCTCAATTCGCCTCCCAGGAATCCCATTTACTGAAATCTTCGTGGACGCCATGCGCAGCGAAATCGCAATCCAGCGCAGGAACAGCTCCGGGAAACCCATCCAACGCAGGACCTCAAATAGGAAAGCCCACGACAGAGAATCAAACGCTCTCGCAATGTCCAATTTCAGCAGTGTACCTGTCTCCCTCCTGTTATTGATTTTCCGCGCCATCTGCCGGACCAGCAGAAAATTATCGTGCAAGTTCTGTTTTTGATGAAGGCCGACTGATTCACGCTCACGAGCTGGCACATCTTGGGCCTCAGTCGATTTGCCAGGATTTTGGATACCAGCTTTGCGAAACTATGGACAAGGCTGATTGGCCTGTAGTCCCCTACCTCCTCCGCATCCATCTTCTTGGGGATCAGCGAGATGATGGCGGTGTTCCACTTCCCAAACAGACGTCCGTCTCCGACAGCGAATTTCAGAACTACTGCCATTACCTCGTTCTTGATCGTAGCCCACGCCCTTTTGTAGAACGCGCCAATGAAGCCTTCGGGCCCCGGCGCCTTGTCCAGTGGCAGCTCCTTGATAACTTCCTAGACTTCATCTTCTGTGATCAAATTCGCCAGTTCTTGGAGCTCTGCCGCTGGCGGCTCGAACTGCTCCAGCTCCAGAGTATGAGGCATGTTCTGTACTTTCCCAATTAGCTCCTTGTAGGCCTCGAAGAACACCTCCTCCTTGCGGCTTTGGTCCGTGATGATTTCAGTGCCTTGCCTCAACGCCGGGATGAAAGTCCTCGCACGCCGTCCATTCGCCACTGCGTGGAACAGACGTGTGCTTGCGTCGCCGTCCTTGAGCCACCTCACTCAGGATCGCTGTCTTGCCATTGTTATTTCTAGCGAGGACAGACCCAGAACTAGATGCTTGAGCATACGGAGCAGCCACCATTCCTCCGGCGACAGCTCCCGAGTATCCTGCGCCGCCTCCAACCTATGGATTATCACATTCGCCATTGCAAGCTGCTGCTTGATGTTTCCCACTTTGCTGTCTCCCCACGCCTGCAAGTGCTTTGCAAGGTTGCGGAAACACGCGTCCAAACGTTTGTATGGGTCTGTGATGCTCTGCTCGCATTTCCAGCCCTCCAGAACCGCCTGATCAAAACCATCCAGTTTAAGCCAGAAGAGTTCAAATCTGAACCTACGTTTGGGCCTGCTGACTGCGTTCATGGCATGTGAAGCGGTGTGTGATCAGATGTCGCCGACGACAACGCTTGCAGCAGCATGTCCGGATAGCTCAAATCCCAGTCACTGGATACCAGTGCTCGATCCAGCTTGCACATCGTAGGCGTTCTCCGCTCATTGCTCCAGGTAAACGCCCTCCCGTGCATATAAACCTCCTTGAGCTCCTGCTGGGAGACAAAATCTCTGAATCTTGACATGCTAACTCTGTCGAGATTCTCATTATTCTTCTCCGCAGCTCGCAGGATCATGTTAAAGTCCCCGATGATCATCCATGCTCCCGGACACAGTGTACGACGATCGGAAAGCTCCGTCAAGAACTGGGCTTTCTCCTCTGTACTATGCGGCCCGTACACCACCGTAATCCACCACGGCGCCCCTGTTCCCGCATGCACTTCTCCTGTGATCGCATGCGCATCCTTGTAGATGTTCGTGATCGACATACACGCTGTTTTCCATGCAAGGAGGATGCCTCCTCTAGTCTCCAAGGCCGACACGTAATCAAATCCGTCAAAGGATGGACCCAGCCATTCGCTTATTACAAATTGGTCCATTACAGCCATTTTAGTTTCTTGTAGACATATCAAATTAACTCGAAGCGAGTCTACTACCTCCCTAACTGAATCCCTCTTAGCTCGATCATTGAGCCCTCTCGGGTTCCAGCAAAGAACTTCCGGGTTTGTATCCATAAAGACAAAAAAAGACTCCGACTCCATAGTGCACGCCTAGGCCTGCACCAGCACCTCCACCTGGCCTTGCATGAGAATTTCGTTCCGCGGTGGCATGGTCTTGCCGAAGATGGCCGCCAGTGCGTGGAGATGTTGCTCGCAAATTGGCGAATCGAAGAAGGTTCTGAATTCCTCCAGCGCCTCCTCATTCACCTCTAAGTCCATTGGCGCAATGCCCAACGACCTCAGGATGGCGGTTTCCGCTGTTGACGCTTTCGCTTCCTCGCAGCCGGCGGCACCGGGGTCGCTGTCAATGGAGCGGTCGTCGTGATCAGACGAATGCTTCGTCTTGGCGTGAACGGCTCCGCCTCTGACCGTAGCCTGGACGCTGCTTCCACCTCCATGAGCAGCGGCGACGCGATCGCCTTCAGCATCTTCGAGCAGAAAGCTTTCATGCGTCCCAGTGTTGTTGCCTCCTGGGACGACAGAAGGCCCACCTCCTGCTGCAACTCCATCTCGGGCTGTCGACCTTCCTCCTGATGGTCCAAGCCCTGTTGGCCCACCTCAATCTCCTTCGAGGTGGCCTCCAACTGACAGCCCATCTCCACCAAATCCAGACCAGGGGGATTTGGGCCCAAATTGGGCCTGGCCTCCTCTTCCTCCACAGTAGCCGACAGATCGACTTGGAAATAGTCCAGCTTTGATATCGTCGCACTGCTGCTAGCACTGCCCTCCGCCACGTGGGAGATAGGGGTTGGCTCAAATGCCTCTGGTGCCCCTTGCTCTGTGGGCCCTTCTGCGACAGAAAGCTCCAGCGTCCCCTCCTCCATGGGTTGCTGCGCAGATCTTGCTAGAGCAACCTCGGGATCCTTCTCCACACCGCAACGGCTCGCATCTTCCACGGATCAGAGGCCTGCAAAGCTGTTTTGTCGGCTGCCAGCTCCGAAGGAGCTGCCCGATCAAAAGCAGCCACGTGCCCCTGTCTTGTCCTGGCCCCGACCAAGTTTGAAACTTTGTCCTTGCGCGCCAGACTGTTGTTCCCTCCCATTGGCGGGAGGCGCCAGTCCCCGTCGTTGGCTGCCACCTGACAGTAGGACCTCCTTTGACCGGCCGTACCAGCGCCGCCGCGCCGATCGCCGCCGCCACCGGAACCACGCCTATCCGGAACTCCAAATTGCCATGGCGGCCGCCGCGTCTCGCGCCTGATACCAGTGGCCACATCTTTCATGGGGAGGGATCCTACTTGTGTTTAGATTGATTGATGATGTTCATTTTAATTTACCTACCTTACATTACAGAAACACTAGTGGTTAGGGTGGTCCGAAAAGGGACAGAGATATAACTATGTAAGTGGCGTAAATATATCGTGTGGCTGATATTAAACTGGCGACGGAGAGATAGAAGTGGCGCACCTCTCATTCGGATATAATCATACTATTATGACACTGATAACAGCTGCTCATGATCCTTATAGAACTATCCTTATATGACTTGATTGAAAATGTAGGCTACAAATGTACATGGGTTCCGTACGATGATTTCGATGGGACACTATTGCGTTGGAGCATTGGACAAAATTGAAATTCTAGTAAATTGTGGAGATATTTCCAGGACAAATCTCAGCTACACGAGTACTTCTTGTAGATAAGGTTTCTCTTGTCTTGGGCTCTTGGCCACATAAATTTCCGACATGTTTTCTGTTTAATTACCAGGTAGATATGCACGCGGTGTGAAGTTACTGCTCGGCCAAGAGAACAATCTACCCATGTTTACTACAGACATGTTGTTCTGTAGATTTTGTGTATGAAAATATAATCATATAGTTTTAAACATAACTATATAGTTGGTGTCAGCCATGTCTTCACATGGTATCAAAAGTTGCTTATTAGTCACACTGACCGGTCACTTGCTTACATTTCTTAATTCTAATCTAACTCACTAACCGGTGGTGGTGATGTACCTTTAAAAACAGTTCACCAGCTCGAGTGACCCAACGGCGACGCAGCCAGCCACAAGATATACATGCGCTTTTCCAACGGCCACGTCATGCCTCGTCCCGACACATGTGCGGTCCCACCACGCTGGACCTTTTGTGGCCAGCCAATACCTCCAGGTCAGGCCGGGTCCACACGTGGATTTCTAGATCGAAATATTTGATCAGTACTTGGAGAAAAATCTCCGGCCACAAGTTTCATGGTGGTGGCGTGTAGTCTTGTGCTAAGCGCATCTCCAACCGTGCCCCCAGAGTCCTAGGAGGTCTTTTTCGCGCCGCGCCGGCCAAATAGCGCCGTTTTCGCACCAGTCGCCCCCCAGAAGCCCAGTTAGCGCCGTTTCGGCGGAAAATAGCGCCGACACATCCAGGCGAAACCCAGCCCACTGGGTTCAGCCTGGGGGGGGGCGAAATGGCGGGAAAGGCGACGCGGGCCAGCGCTGTCAGCGACGCGGGGAAAATGGCACGGAACAGAACCGCCCGTGAAGCGACGCCCTCATCTTCTCGGCTCCCGCGTCGGTCAAAAGCCTGCCGGAGTTTGCTGCTAAGCAAACTACAGCACGGCGGCGACGACGACGCAGGCCCAAGCAGGCCCCCCAGCGGCGATGATGGCTCCGACGACGACGGTGACTACAGCGCCGCGATCCGTGCGAGCCTGGGCCTCAACTAGTCGCCCTGGGCCGAATAAAAATGTTTTTAATTTTTAGTTTCAGTTTCTGCCAATGTATCTCGCCGAGTTTGCGCCAATATGATGAACTCGCCGTCTTTTTAACAATGAATGAGTTTGCGCCATTTTTTGAATTTTTGTTGGGTCTGGACACGGCTGGTAAACGCGCCCCCCCCAGGGTTCAGTTTCGCGCCGTTTGGCGCCGCGGCGGCCCAGAAAAGGCGAAGTTTTGGACCCTGGGGGGCAACACGGCTGGAGATGCCCTAATGTTGTTGAGGTTCATAGTTATACTAACTTAAACTAGTACTTCTTGCAGTACTTACTTACTTAGAGCATCTCCACCGGGGGCCTCCAAAAACCTCCAAAGACCCATTGGGGCGGACACCAAAGAAGTCTCGTCCCGAGCGATTTTAAGTCCGGCGTCCCCAATCGGGCCTTCAAGTTTGGAGGCCCTCTTGGGGTGCTGGACAGGCAATGTCCCTGACAGCGATGGCCCGCCCGTCATACACACAACGCGCGCGCACCCGGAGTTATTCGCCCCCCACAGCCTCTCCTATTTTCCTCTCGTCGGCGATTCGTACAATCGATGCCACTCTCGTCGCCGCCTGCTTGATTCGCACCTTGGGGACCTTGGCGCAGCGCTAGGGCCCGTCTCGCGCCGCCGGTCTCCGACCTCGTCTTGCTCCGGCGCATCTAGTTCAAGCCCGGGTACGCCTCTTCTTACCTCCTGCCTCGCACGCAAACCGTTCGACCATTGGTTGATGGGCTGAACTCATTGATTCATCAAACAAGCAATGAACAGCGATGACGATGAGATCATGTTTTTGAAAATGATGGCGGAGCTCTTGTGGCCGACGCAGAGGAGAATGAGATGTTCATGGCCGTACTTCTAGATGCCGCTGTCGAGGTAGACGCGGCGTCGAAATTTGGAGGATCATCGAAGGGGCGGAGGCCCAACAAGGAACGCAATAGAGCAACTAGGCACGCTCTGTTGTTCCAGAACTACTTTGCCGAGAAACCGACAAACTTGCCTCATGAATTTCGTCGGCGCTTTAGGATGAGCAGGGGATTGTTCAGGAGGATCATGTATGGCGTTCGGGACTACGACGACTACTTTGAGCTGAAGAGAGACTGCACCAGCGTCCTTGGGTTCTCATCTCTTCAGAAATGCACGGCGGCCATACGGTGCCTTGCTTACGGGCTACCCGTGGATGCTTTGAATGACTATCTCCGTATGTCTGAGTCCACCGCCGTCGGAGCCACGTACAGATTCTGTAAGGCATGTGTGAAGGTGTTCAGAGAGGTATACCTGAGAACACCAAATGAGGAAGGCACGACACGTCTGTTGGCACGAAGCAAGAGGATTTGGAAGCATAGATTGCATGTATTGGAACTGGAAGAACTGCCCTTCTCGTGGCAAGGGATGTACAAGTCAGGGCATCACAGGAAGTGCAGTGTTATACTTGAAACCGTGGCAGATCATGAACTTTGGATATGACATGCCTACTTCGGCACCGTCGGTGCCGCCAATGACATCAATGTGCTCTACAAGTCCACTGTGTTCAAGAAACTTGTGGATGGCCTAGCTCCACCATGCAACTATGTGATCGGCGGCCATGAGTACAGCAAGGGGTACTATCTTGCTGACGGTATCTACCCAACTTGGGCTACATTTGTGAAGACCATCCGCAATCCTCTCGTCGCGGTAGATTGCCATTTTGCAAAGAGACAAGAGTCTGTTCGAGAACTTGCCTGTGGCAAGATGGTTAGGAGGGTGGTTGTACCCCCAGCCCACCAGAGTTCAAACCCCAGGTTTGACGTTGGTGTTTCTCATCTAGGTGGAATATTCTTCAGTGGGAGGCGACGTTCCCATCGATAGCGAGGCGCCCGTGGTGACTTCGTCAATCTCAAGACTCGACCCGCCGGCTCAGTATTACGGAGGTGCTCATAGGGGTAGGGTGTGCGTGTGTGCGTTCATAGGGGTGAGTGTGTGCATGTGTATGTGACCGTCTGTGTTGTACTGTGTTTCGCAAAAAAAAAAAAGAGTCTGTTCGCAAAGATGTGGAGCGGGCTTTCGGTGTGCTCTAGGCCAGGTGGGTTGTTGTCCGCTACCCTTGTCTTTCATGGTCAGTAGAAGAAATGGATGCTATCATGAATGCTTGTCTCATCATGCACAACATGATCATTGAGGACGAGCGTCCTACAAGGAGGCAACATATCAGCGAATAGTTCGATTTCCAGGGGCCTATGGCCAATCCACAGCCGGGCGTGCCGACGGCGTATCAAGAATTTGTTGCCATACTTCGGGAAATCCGTGATGAAACTATGCATAACCAGCTGCACCAGGACCTCGTGGCGCACGCATGGACTATCAAAGCGACTCAGCCGGCGGTCCTGCATATGCCCTTGCCGCACGGGGCAGCCACGAGGACCAAGGTTCCCACGGTGAGAAAGCAGGACGTGCCGGGGATGGAGTTGAGCGCTCGCCGTCATGTTCTGCCGCGTCCTCTTCCCGCTGTTGGTCGGCGGCGACCACGGCATGCTGCTCCTGATCGGCGACCAATACGGCCTCCTCCTGATCGGCGACCAGCACGGCCTCCTTCTCCTCCTCCTGAACGACCACCACGACCGCCTCCTTCTCCTCCTCCTGAACGACCACCACGACCGCCTCCTTCTTCTCCTCCTGATCAGCTATCACTTCTTCTCAGGCGACGACATGGCGAGCGAGTTGTGGGCGGAGAGAATGAGATCGACGTGCGGCCCGCGAGGATGGTTATATTGGTGCCAAGCTGTGCAAACGCAACCCGAAACGACGCGGCGGCGGTTGCACTCCACCCGAACCGCCGTAATGCGGAGCGACGCGGCGGCGAACCGACGACAGTTCGTGCGCCCGCAAGGTGTTGGACAGTTCGCTGAAAAATTAGGCTGTTTGGAGGTGGGCCTTTGGGGGGTGCCGCTGTGGGCGGCCTCCAATTGTTGGGCGGACACATATCCGGCACCCAAAGGAGACCCAATTAAAGGTGCTGGACACACATTTGAAGGCCCCGATGGAGATGCTCTTAGCTTTTGGTACTCTGGTGTTGTAGAGAATGTACAAGGCGTTGAATGTCTACAAATAAATGCGTGGAGTTAGTAGTATTTTCATGCCCGCAAAGTTTTTCATATCAATATCTCATGTTTTTTCGGAAACTCAAATGGATGGAAGTTACAGTTCAAGATGTCATCATGCGATAGGATGATGATGACGACAATGGGTGTGCATCATACTAGAATTTTTCTACATTGTAAACTCGAAGCTAGCGCTAGAATGTTAGTTGTCATTTCTAGAAGGAATTGGAGCATAGCTTCTTCTTTTTTGAACTTGCAGTATTAGTTACCCATGAGGCCATGTATACGGTGTTGTTACTGAAGTTGCCTATGTAGACATGCATCTATCAGTGTAGAAGAAAATGGAAGCGGTTTGGCAGAATCAATCACCATCTACCTTCACTGCAGAAACTCGTCACATTTTATGTTTTTGAAACTAGAAAATCATCAAATTTCTTTTGACACTAGAAATTCTTCACATTCTTGTTGTTCACATATACTCCCTCTATCCAAAAATACTTGACACATACTCCCTCCGTTCACAAAAGGATGTCTCAATTTTGGATTGTATCTAGCTAAAATTGAGACATCCTTTTTCGAACGGAGAGAGTACGTAGAAGCATTTGCAACACTTCCTTGAAGAGAGAGCTTCATTCAGCCATAACAGATCCCGCCAGATCGAGACATAATGCAAGGAAATCTGGAGGGGTTCCGAACCAACTTTCCGTCACAGTCAAAGTGCAAGCAAACTTTGCACAAAGATGATCCTGTGCATTTTGGCAGTCCTAGATACATGTTGTAAATGAAAAGAGAAGATGAAAAAAAAAAACAAGCTATCAACTTCACTGCACAAAAAAACACATAAACGGGGCTGGCTCTGCAGCGAGGAAACACGAGCTGGGCCGTTTCTTGGCCGAGGCTCTCACAACAATGCCGAGCCCATTGCTACCCTTCGTGGTTGCCTGCCGTGCGGAGGTTGGCATGTCGGCGACGGCGAGCTCCTCCTCCTCGCCGGCGACAAAAAAGTTTCCCCCTCCGTCTCCGTGGGTAACTCATAGATTACTGTCCGTGGGCAACTCACCTGCAGCACCCCCTGGCCCCTGCCTAGCTCTGCAGGCAGCACCCCCAGTGGGTCGCCGGCGGCACGGTTCGCAGGAAAGAGACGGCGAAACTTTGGCCGTCGATTCCGTTGTTGATGAAGAAGTTAATTCGATATCCATCGAGGGTGGAGGGAGGGAAAGCGGCCGCCTTCGTCTTCTCCGACTCCGGCCGACCGATGGTTCCCCTTTTCTTCGTTCCGGCTGGGTGAGCTACATTCCATCTAACTGTATTAACTACATTTACCAGAAAATATTTCCATCTTGTTCACTGCGCCATCGATGGAGCTTAATTTGTTTGATTGATTCTGTAGGCTTTGGACTTCATTGATATCAGAAAGTGGTCACTAGGAGTACTACGACCCTGAAAAATTATCCTTTTTTAGATGAAAAATGTACTTGCTTGCATACAAATTAACGATCTGGGCGTCCACAGAAGGTCACTATTAGAATGCATCAGCCATCATTTTTGTTCTTTGGGAGAGATCTTGTTTGGTTAGTGTTTTGGACTCTCTAGAGATCATCGCTACCAAAAACTGGTTGCTGGGGGACTTGCCTGATTTTTTTTTTTCTTTTTCTCCAGGCAGACGTGAGGCTGACTGGGGTACGAGGACTCATTCACGTTGGGCATATAACTCAACAACCCAAACATTGACTTTGCAAGGTCACCCATGGATCTGCCATGTTTTTTCCGGTATGAAAGAAGCCCCATGTGTACTTAGTTGTAAACTGCATCCCACGATCATGCCTGTCTCCGGCTCCAGCCTCCTGGCAATTTGTTGGCTTATTCATTCAAGTTGACACTCATTGTCTTATACACTTTAGTATGATATCATGGATGGCCATTCGAATAGTTAAAAGGCACTGGCATCAACAGAATTGCGTCTCGCCCTTTCCATCCTTCAAGATGCAGCCACGATTCTTTTCTTCCTTGAAGATACTTTGTCAATTTGTTGGCTTATCACTCAAGTTGACACTCAGTTTCTTATACAATCTGTTGGCTTATCGAATAGTTAAAAGGCACTGGAATCAGCATAGTTGTTTCTCATACTTTTCTTCCTTGAAGATGCAGCCGCAAAGCTAGCCTAATTTGATTAGAATAGAACCTTCTGCCAACGCTATAAACGATCCATCTAGACCTCTCCCTAAGTATACGCACATACTGCTGCCACCTGCTAATCCACCAAACTCAAACCTCACAAACCAATTGCCCCTGTTGAAGTATCTGTATACATATCCTACAGTTGCCCCTGCCTCGGTGCACTGCCGAGATGGAGACGGCGGTGGCCATGGCGAGCTGGCTCGTCGACAAGCTGCTGGATAAGCTGTCCGATGACTTGGTTGCCACGTATGTGTCCAGCCAAGAGCTCGGCCTCAATTCCGAGAAAATCAAACAAGACCTGCTGTACACGCAAGCACTTCTGCATGTTGCCCAGGGGATGGACAGAAACAACCCAGGGCTCAAGGGGCTGCTGCAGCAGCTCGCCACGAAGGCCGGCGAGGCCGAGGATGCCCTGGACGAGCTCCACTACTTCATGATCCAGGACAAGCTCGACAACACGCACCATGCGACGCCGTTTCTAGGCGGTGACATCCAAGAAAAGGTTCGACATGGTCATAGTGCCGTTCGCCACACATTTGGTAACTGGATTTCAAACCTCTCTTGTTCATCTAGAAAAGATGATGTTTGTGCTGCTGCTATTGTCGTTAGTGATAACCCACAAAGCAAAGCCAAGTTTGATAGTGCTAATGGTAGTGGGCATGAAGATCACTTGGAATTTGATAGAGTGCCCATGTCCAAAAAAATCAAGTCATTGATTGAGGTCATACACTCCAAGTGCCTTCTCGTCTCTGACTTGCTCAAAATTCCAAACGATAGCAGCACAACAGGCACAGTAGACACCATAAAACATCTTGTCATGGGATCAGCAATGGAACAAAAAAAATTGTATGGAAGGAGTATCATTTTTGAGAGAACTCTAAAAGATATCACCGGTGGCGCATATTATAGTGAACCTCTTTATGTTCTTCCTATAGTTGGTCTGGGAGGTATTGGAAAAACAGCTTTCGCACAACATTTGTATAATGATAGAAGGACTCAAGAGCACTTCTATGTGAGGGTCTGGGTCCGTGTTTCAACTGATTTTGATGTGCTTAAGCTCACACAACAGATCCATGACTGCCTCCCCACAAGTAAATATGAGTACTATGGGGACAGGTACACTGCTAATGGAGCAACCAATTTAGATCAGCTTCAGATATCCATTGCACATAGATTGAAGTATGTAGGTTCTTAATTGTGTTGGATGATATATGCAGATGTGATAGTGATGTTGAGTGGAGCAACTTCTTAGTTCCTTTCACAAATGGGGGGCTCAAAGGCAGCATGGTTCTAGTCACAACTCGATTTCCAGAAATACAAGAAAGGGTGAAGAAATCAACTATTCCAATAAGCCTGCAAGGTTTGGATAATGAGGAGTTCATGGAGTTTTTTCAAGGGTGTGTATTTGGTGAAAATAAACATGATCATCAATACAGTGAATTAACTGATATTGGAAGAAAGATTGTAGGGAGATTGAAGTGTTCACCGTTAGCAGCCAAAATAGTTGCTCAATTACTGAAGAAAAACCTTTCTCGGGAACATTGGAGGAAAGTTCTTGAAAACAATGAGTGGAATAATCAGACAAATAGTGATGACATTATGCCAGCCCTGAAAATTAGTTATGATCACCTTCCTTTCCACCTGAAACAATGTTTTTCTTATTTGTCCCTCTTCCCTAAAGATTATAGGTTTACAAATTTGGAAATTACCGCTTTTGGACAGCAATTGGCATAATATACTCTAGCTGCAAAAATAATAATTACTTTGAACAACTAGTGGACAGTGGTTTTCTCATGAAAGAAATGGATGGTCTAGAGGATCAGTATTATGTTATGCATGGTTTATTGCATGACCTATCTCGGAGTGTTTCATCACAAGAATGTGTAAATATAAGTAATGGTTTAGGTTTTAGTATAGACAACATCCCACAATCAATAAAACACTTGTCCATCACAATGGAAGATGCATGTGGTGCAAATTTTAGGAATGAAATGACTAAACTGAAGAGTACGATAAATATTAGAAATTTGTGGAGTTTGATGATTTTCAGAGAATATGAAGAACATACACTGAGATTTTAATGGACACCTTCAAGGAAATAGAGGGTCTGCGTGTCCTTTTTATAGTAATGAACTCTCAAACTCGTTGCCAGAAAACTTCTCAAAACTTATCCACCTACGATACCTAAGAATTAGATCCCCCAAACATTTAGAAGTGAATTTACCTAGTACGCTACCAAGATTTTATCACTTGCTATTCTTAGACCTACAGGATTGGCACGGTAGTTCTAGTTTGCCTAATGACATTAGCCGCCTTGTCAATTTGTGCCATTTCATTGCTAACAAAGAACTGCACTCGAATGTTCCCGAGGTTGGAAAGATAGAGCATCTAGAGGAGCTAAAAGAGTTCCATGTCAAGAAAAGAGTGTTGGTTATGAACTGGAAGAGTTGGGGAAGTTGATTGATCTTGGAGGAGAACTGTGTGTACGTAATTTGGAAAAGGTTGCTACCAAGGAAGAAGCTAGTAAAGCCAAATGGTTTTGAAAAGGAATCTGAAAAAGTTGACACTAGTTTGCAGAAGAGGGCAACCGATTGCAACTGATGTTGTTGATGGTCTCCAGCCACATGATAATCTCAAAGAACTTGTCCTTAAAGGTGATTATGCATTTCCTAGTTGGTTGTGTCATGACATAACCATTAAGAATTTGGAGTCTGTCACTCTAGATGGTGTGTGTTGGGGCAATCTTCCACCTTTTGGGCACCTATCATATCTCAAGATACTACGGTTGAAGAATATAACGGCATGCGTGTTATAGGGCCTGACCTTAGTTTCATGCACCTGGAAAAGTTGAGTTTAATAACATGCCAGATCTTGAAGAGTGGGTCATGGGACCTAACTGCCATCAGTTTCCGAAGCTTGAAAGCATCAAGTGCAGTGAGTGTCCTAGTTTCCGTACACTTCCTTTTTTTTCGAAGCACCTTCTCCAAGGCACACACTATCCCACCTGTCTGAATTTATTATTTTTGAATGCCGCAAGTTGTCCCTTCCACCCATGCCTCATACTTCCGCACTAACACATTTTGAAGTGGGGCATAGTGTTAAGGCCGTGAGGCCGAGGTCAGTGAAGCGAGTTTGGTCTCTGCGTTTCACAAAAAATAGATTGGTTTTGTCAGGCTATGAACATGCACTAGCTTTCCACAATATGGGGAAACTAGAGAGTATCGCATTTACAAATGGATCAAAAATCCCATGGACAGACCTCCAAAAGCTAACCTCTCTAAGGAGCCTTTTGATCGAGCGAGATTCAAGCATGTGGTCAAGCATGTGGTCAAGCGAGTCAATGGCTCTCCTCTCAACCCTCACGTCTCTCACCAGTATAACACTGCTGAATTGCCACAAGTTTACAGTGGATGGGTTCAACCCTCTCATCACAGTCAACCTCAAGGAATTGACGATCTATAACTATCATTCTGATTCTATAGCAGCGGATCTGTTGTCAGAGGTGGCAAGGATCAAAGAATTGTTGCCACCAGGCTCCTTCCAGCAATTGACAACTCTCTCTGTGGATAGCATCTCAGCGGTGCTCGTTGCTCCCATCTGCAGCCTCCTCGCTGCTACCCTCCACACATTACATTTCTGTCATGATGAGTTTGTCAAAAGCTGACAGAAGAGGAAAATAAGGCGCTCCAGCTCCTCACCTCCCTCCAATCCCTAAAATTTCTTAGCTGCTCGGGTCTGCTCTCTCTCCCTCAAGGGTTACACGGTCTTTCTTCTCTCATGACACTAGAAATCCACCGTTGCCCTAAAGTCCGATCGCTACCTCTTCCCAACGGTGGCCTCCCCACTTCACTGCAACTGCTGAGTGCAGAGCATTGCAGTGTTGAGCTACGGGAGGAAATGAAGATATTACAAGCAAAAAACCCAGCTTTACGGCTGGTATACTGATCCTAGCCCATGGTAACAGGTAATTCTTATCAGTTTCCTTCATTTTCTCGAGGGAATCGACCACGTTATATTTCTAATACTAACTTGTGAAACCTGACAGGTGTGTAACTTGTCCCCGCAGCATAGACCCATCGATCTATACTCTCATTTCAAACTGCAATTTATGTGTACATACGTAAACTGTGAATACTGGATACATGTCATGTCATGTGGCATGTACACGTCCTGTCAGCCCGGCCATCTGCAGGTTAGTACATGGTTTATGTGATCTCGTTCGAACACGGTGCCAATTAAGCTGAAGCCGCTTTGGCTATCTACATATACATTTTTATTGCTTCCCTTTATATGGCGTGGCTTGCATCATTCTCGTGTTTTTGCATTTTACACATGCATTATTCTAACCTTCATGTTATGGAAACTTTGCAGGCCTTGGATCATAGAGCTAGATTATCTGTGTCACTTCCTTTCGAGTATTGAACAGTATATTCACTTGTGCACACATTTCCTGCCTTGAGTCCTTGTGGTCGCACAGCTTGAATTTCGCGAGGTTAACAATTTGGGTGGAAGAGCATTTAATCCTCTATCTGGTATGTTCGTTCTCTAAGCATTTTTGGATCATAAGAGTTCTTCTGAATGTAGGCGCACGCCTTCTTTGATGTAGTCTTTGTAATAGTTCAATGCAACTGATGTTTCCTTAGTCTTGTGTCTGAATATCTCCACTGCCAACTGCATCTTGTGCAAACTTGCATCGTATGGTGATGTTTCACTGGTTCAAAGTTTCAGCCCCTATTTAGCAGGTTCACCAGTTGACCAACTCAAGTTAACATATTGAGCATTTATTTTGTGAGTTCCCTTTACCTTGCTCAATTTTCTGAACTCGTATTTATCACTGCTATTCTGCAGACCAATTTGCAACCAACGGTTAACTTAGAAGCTGGCATTCATAAGTTGGTTGTCTTGATGTCTTGACGGAACTGAGCAGTTCTGCATCGGACCATTTCAAATGGTAATTGCATCCAGTGGTACTCGTGTGATTAAAGAAGCTACATTTTCTGTTGGCATTGTGGCGTACTGATTTATTTCATGTATGTGGTGGCATCATCATGCAGGTGTTGTTCCCCTTTACCTGAAAGTAGGGACAATTTGAGCAGTTCAAAGTAATGCCAATTTGCACGCTCCTAGATGCAAGAAATGTAGCCTGGTTAGTACATGGATTTATATGATTTCATTCACAATGCAAATAAGCAAAACCACATACTTTGTTTAAATATTTGGATTGCATCCCTTTACATGGCTACCCTGGCTTGTGTAAATAATTCTTATACAGTTTTCTTTTTCAATACAGTTTTGGCAGCTCTTGATTGGTGTGTCTCATATATTGCAGCAGTTTTGCATGCAGCACCTTGTTCCTACCGGTGAAACAGCCCCAATACCATGAGGAAGTTATGGTGGAGACTTTTTTTAGGGAAGTTTTAGTGGAGAGGAGAGTTGAAGGTGTATGACGACTTGTTGAATGCTGAGCCGAAGCAAGGACAGTACTCCGCATCCCGATTCAGTTTACGAAGAAGATTGCTCTAGTTTCTTGTGTGCGTAGAATTCTTTCACGGTGTAAACTAGAATAATTAGGAACTAGTTTGTAGCGTTCCTTTTTTCTCGGCGAGCGAATTTGCAAGTTTGGATTCTTCGGATGTAACGAATCAAGTGGTAGCCAATGTATCAGTTTAGAACACTCTTCCTTGGGCATGCTCATATGTTTGGATCAGTAGTAGGGTTTTACATGAAGTGGAGTGCAACCACCCAGTCTACACATGAACTTTCCCAGCATTTCCATGAAAGAGTTTCTCTAGAGATGATGATGATGACGCCATCTTTCTAAAGAGAAAATATTTTTTTAGACAAAGAAAAGCTTTGTTTCATTCGTGTTGGTTGCAGCGCTCGAACCTTTTTTTTTTTGAGAATTAGTTGCAGCGCTCGAACTGTTCGGGGTTTCTTCAGTTCCAGGCACAAGTTGGGCCGGGCTAGCGTTGCAACAGCAAGAAGACTGAGAACGAGTGGGCTGCACCGTGCCACGCAGGCCCACTTTCATGACAATTCCAAGCCCACGAACGGTCCAGGACTGGCACGACGACGCTGTCGGCCACTGCCCCCCACCGACGGCGACCTCCTCCTCGCCGGCGAACGAGCTCCCTTACCCCCTCCGTCTATCGGCAACTCACCGATTCGAGTCCGAGTTCACCGCCCACCTCCCCCTCGGCATCTCGCCTGCCGCCCCCTGCCTCCCCTCGTAGGCAAGCTCTCTCCGAGCAGGTCGGTACGCGTCCGCCGGCGCCACGGTCCGCAAGATCGAGTTGTGCCGCTCCTGGTGGAGAAGTAGATTGGGGATCCATGGAGGGTCTACGGAGGGGGATAGGTCGCCTCCGTCTTCTCCGACTCCGGCCGACCTCTCGTCTATCCAGGTGAGGTGGAAATTAAATATGGTCACTTGAGTACTTGTTTGTTACCGACGAATCCCACTGAAATCTTCACTTAGTTTCACCAAACGATTGATGCCATTTTGTCTCATATATCTTCTCACCAGTCACCACCATCTTACCGAGGAATCGTTCCTCGGTCACCGTTAAGACAAGTTTTCTACTGCATCCTCTTGGTTTGTTAAGTATATGTGCCAATCAACTGTCACGCTGATCGTTGTGCTCTCACTAAAAGTTGCACGAATTCCCGTTTCTTTATACTTGCTCATACATCGGGCAGAGAAAAAAAATTCCGGGATGCCGAGGCGCCATGACCATGCTAAGATCGAGAGGTGAATTAATGAACATGGATGCATCATTCACATTTTCTTTTATCGACTGGAACGGCGGAACCATAGTGGACAGGTTAATCCTATCAGCTGTACATGTCTATCGTCATGTGCCAAGTTTCTTCCTTCGAATTGATGAGATTTTCGCTACCGATTTCATTTCACAATGAGACCGGTAGGCCCCATGTTTTTTTTATCATTCACGAGAGAGTAGGTTTCGCTATCTTTCATGTGTTTGTGGTAACGAACTCCTCCTTATATTTAATGAAGAACACAGCAAATCGATTTTTCTCTGTTTTCTCAAAAAAGAAAAAGCTGGTACGTAGAGGTTTTACTTTCATAGAAGTTCATTGCATATGCGCGCAGTCAGTTTTATAATTGGGCGTTGTTCCCCTCGACATCCAGTGGACAACAAAATACGGTAGAACTGATCATCGATTGGCTAATTAAATCAGTTTACATTGCACTAGATCTACCAGACGTGCTTCCTATTGGCTGTAACATACTTGTGTTGGCACTCTAAGTCGCTGATTGATGCTTATTCAGTTGTTACTTGCTCCCACAACAACCTTCGCATGGTTGTATCCAGCCTCACTGCAACTGGTTGGCTCATCAAGTTGTCATCACTACGTTTATAGAAAGAGAGCATGCATCTTCTCGGAAGCCTCCTAAAGTCAGGTCCACCATATGAGCTCAACGATGGTGCGAGTATTATATTTCAACTGGCGTACAACTGAATCAAGTTTGTATTAGCATGATCAAACGGGGCCTAGCAATATAGGTTACCAACACTATAAAAGGAGCTACTAAGGCCTCTTCTAAGTACGCACACATAGCTGCTACCATTAACCCACAAAACTCCACCTCACAAGTCACAAAACCAATTACCTTGCTCGGTGTCTGGCGGAGATGGAGAAGGCGGCAGCAGGCTGGCTCGTTGGCAAGGTGCTGAATATGCTGAGTGATGACTTGGTGTCCGCCTATGTGAGCAGCAAAGAGCTCGGCCTCAACACGGAGGAGATAAAGCGAGGTCTCATGCTGACAAGTGGGCTGCTCGAAGCAGCCCAGAAGAGGGGCGTGGACGACAATGGCGGCCTGGGGAAGCTGGTGCAGGAGCTCAGCACCAAGGCCCACGAGGCTGAGGACGCGCTTGATGAGCTCAACTACTTCATCATCGAGGACCAGATCAACAACACCAAGCGTGCTGTGCCGGATGTGGGCGATGACCTGATCAGTCATGCTCGGCACGGTCATCATGCTGTTCGTCACACCGTCGGTAACTGGCTTACATGCTTATCTTGTTCGTGTGTTCAAGATGATGATAATGATCGTGCTGCTCCTACAAATAACCCATGCAATGCAACCAACCCCCAGAGGAGTGGTGATGATGGCCAAACTGTGTTGCCATTCGACAGAGTGGCTATGTCTAAAAAAATTAAGTCTATGATAGGAGAACTAAACACCTTATGTGAGTATGTCTCCAGTTTGCTCTCTCATAGTAATAGGGACACTGGTATTCCAAGCAATAACAGCACTGCAACTTACAATTTGAAGCGATCTCCAGAAGGATCAATGGGTGCAAAAATATTGTATGGAAGGAGTGTCATTTTTGAAAAAACTGTACATGATATAACTACTGGAGAGAATGGCACAAAAATCCTTTCTGTTCTTCCTATAGTTGGTCCGGGGGTATAGGAAAGACAACCTTCGCCCAACACCTGTATAAAGATGAAAGGGTAAAAGGGCACTTTGCTATTAGGATCTGGGTAAGTGTTGTTGTCCCCGGGCTGGTGCTCTCTCTCAGCTAGCTACTCTCACACCAACACTCACTGAAGTGGATTGAGTAGTAGTGGAGACTGGTCACGTACACAACCTGAAGTTACATTGCTTGTGTTCAAGGTACCTTACAACGATGGGTACATCTCTATTTATAGGGCTTCAAACCGACCTAGGCTAGGAAAGAGATATATGCACGGTTAGTCACTGAACTTGGCCGAGATGAGCACTTTGGTCACTAAACTTGCAAAATGTTGCCCGCGGGTCACTCAACTTGGCAGAGATGAGCAAACTGGTCACAAACCATTGACTGAGCAGTTGACTATTGACTCTGACCATTTTTTTTTGCAAAAACACCCCTGTAGAATCACAAAATCACATCATTTTTTTTTTGCAAAAACACCCCTGTAGAGAGATATTAATGTGATTTTGTGATTCTACGGGGGTGTTTTTGCAAAAAAAATGGTCAGAGTCAATAGTCAACTGCTCAGTCAATGGTTTGTGACCAGTTTGCTCATCTCTGCCAAGTTGAGTGACCCGCGGGCAACATTTTGCAAGTTTAGTGACCAAAGTGCTCATCTCGGCCAAGTTCAGTGACTAACCGTGCATATATCTCGCTAGGAAATATCTGCTACAGTGCTACTACCTTCTAGTGTCTTCTACCAGGTTACACTTCTACCAGGCTACAGCTCATGAGTATTCTAGATACTACTACTAGCTACTAGCTTAACTAGTAAGAAACGGTAGTGAATACCACTATACGGTAGAAAGTTCTAGAGCTGTGCATGACATACACATGACGTAGATGCTGATGTCATCAGGATTATTTCAACAAGTGTACCCACTGATTTTGATCTGCTTAAGATCAACCAACAGATCCTTAGCTGCATAGAAGAAAGCAACACCGCAAATCAGATAACAAGTTTAGACCAGCTCCAAAAATCCATCACACAGAGGCTCGAGTCTGAAAGGTTTTTAATTGTCTTAGATGATATGTGGAACAGCCATCATTGGGATAAACTGTTAGCTCCATTGGAAGGGGTAGCGGCCAAGGGCAACATGGTTCTTGTCACAACTCGTATCCCATCTGTAGCTAATAAGGTGAAAACAGCACATGCAATTGCACTGAAAGGCCTTGAGCCTGATGACTTCTTCACATTCTTTGAAGCATTGATATATTCTGGAACTGAACCCAAGGATTACCGGCATGACTTAAGTTATGTTGCAAGAAAAATTTCAAAGAAGTTAAAGGGTTCACCTCTAGCGGCCAAAACAGTGGGTCAATTGTTGAAGCAGAAATTTTCACTGGAACATTGGATGGGAGTTCTTCAACACAATGAATGGGAAAAAGAACAAAGTGAGGATGACATCATGCCATCTCTAAGGATTAGCTATCAGAACCTTCCTTTCCATCTGAAAAAATGTTTTCCATATTTTGCATTGTTCCCCGAAGATTATAGGTTCAAGAGCTTAGAGATGACATATTTTTGGATTGCAATAGGAGTCATAAATAAAGAGGAGAAGTACATGGAAGAATTCGTGAACAGTGGTTTTCTCCTGAAGGAGAATAACGATTCTGAGGATCAAGGGTACTCCTTCATGGTAGAACCATGGTCCAAGAAATCTGAGTACTATGTATTGCATGATTTATTGCATGAACTATCTCGGAGTATTTCGTCACAAGAATGTCTCAATATACATAATAGTGAAAGTTTTAGATCTGCTGGCATCCCACGGTCTATTCGGTACTTATCCATCACTGTGGGAGATGGATGTGATGAAAACTTTAGGAGAGAAATGCTTGAATTGAATAGCAAGATAGACATCATAAATTTACGGGCGTTGATGATCTTTGGAGAATACGAAGAGACTATGGTTGACATTTTGGATGATACTTTCAAGAAAATAGAGAGACTCCGTGTCCCATTTATAGACCTTGACTCCCTGGGAACTTTGCCACACAACTTTTCAAAACTTATCCACCTCCGTTGCCTCAAAATTAGTAGTTCATACCATGGCTCACAAGTGACTTTGCCTATCACACTCTCTAGATTTTATCACTTGAAAATACTGGACCTAGTAGGTTGCTGTGGTGGGGCTAAATTGCCTAAAGACATTAGCCGCCTAATCAATTTATGTCATTTATTTACTAAAACAAAACTCCATTTCAGTGTTACTTCGGTTGGAAAGATGAAGAGTTTACGAGAGCTAAAAAAATTCGATGTGAAGAGAGAGAGTGTTGGATTTGAATTGAGTGAGCTGGGGCCGTTAACAGAGCTTGGAGGAGAACTCAAAATATGTAATCTTGACAAGGTGACAACTAAGAAAGAGGCTATTGAAGCCAAACTGGTACTGAAAAGGGATCTAAAAAAGTTGAGTCTAGCATGGGGTAGAGATCAATATGATTCTGATAGTTCTGATTGTTTTGAACCACACCAACATCACCCAGAATCTGATAGTTCTGTTGGTCTTGAACCACAACAACATCACCGAGAATCTGATGGTTCTGATGGTCTTGAACCACACCAACGTCACCCAGAATGTGATGTTGCTGATGGTCTTGAACCACACCGTAATCTTGAAGCACTTGCCATTATAGGTCATGCTGGTTCAGTCGGTCCTAGTTGGCTGTGTCGTGACATTAGGACAGAGATGCTCAAGTCTCTCCACCTAGAAGGTGTGTCCTGGGTTACTTTTCCACCTTTTGGTATGCTACATCATCTCACGATACTCGTATTGAGTCGCATTTCTGGACTTCGTCACATCAGACCTTGCTCTAGTGGCATTACGGAGAACAGTTTTTTGCATTTGAAGAGGATTCGGCTTGATAGGTTGCCTGATTTTACCGACTGGGTTGGGGTTCCTAATGCCCATTCCTTTTCAAGGCTTGAAATCATCTCGTGTACAGAATGCCCCAATCTCTGTGCGTTGCCCTTTCTGCAGGAGTGCTCTGCTGGATCTTATAACCAACTGTCGTCACTTACAATTAATAGTTGCCCAAAGTTGTTCCTGCCCCCCATGCCTCACACTTCAACAATAACCAATGTTCGTGTGGCTGCTGATGCACCTTATTTAATCCCAGGGATTTGGTTGTCGCAGGGACATTCGCTGATTTTGACAGGGCATCACGGTGCAATAGCCTGGCATAATATGGCTGACAAAATAGAGTCCATCACAATTAAAGGTGGGGCAGAGATCCCGTGGGAACAACTCTCAAAGCTAGCATCCCTCAGGAGATTCCAGATTGATGGAGATCGAAGGTTTCTGTTAATCGATCCTCTCTCAAACCTCACATCTCTCACAAGTCTATGAATAATGGATTGCGGTAATATAACAATGGATGAGTGCAACCCTCTAATCACAGCTGTCAACCTCAAGGATCTGGAAGTCCACAACAGAGAAGGCCACCCTCGCTCTATAGCTGCAGATCTTCTCTCAGATTTGGTGGTGGCGAGCAGGGTGGAACAATTGTTGCCTGCAGCAGGATCCTTCTTCCGTCTGGAAAGACTTGAGGTGGATAGCATCTCAGCGGTGCTTGTTGCTCCCATCTGCACCCTCCTCGCCGCTACGCTCCACACATTAAAATTCAGTTGGGATCCGAGGGTGGAGAGCTTGACGGAAGAGGAAGAGGAAGCGCTTCAGCTCCTCACCTTCCTCCAGTCCCTATCATTTTCCTACTGCCGGTCTATACTGTCCCTCCCTCAAGGGCTACACAACCTTTCTTCTCTCAAGAAACTATATGTCGGTTATTGTGATGAAATTCGATCGCTGCCCAAGAAGGGGATCCCCACTTCTCTGCGAGATCTAAAACTACATTGTTGCAGCCTCGAGCTAAGCATGCAAGTCGAGGCATTGAGGTGGAAAAACAAGGATTTAATGGTGACAGTTTATTCAGAGCGCCGATAGTGGATCTGGCATTCAGGACTTCTGTTGTTCTATCCAAACAAGAAGAAGCAACTGTATTGATATTTAGCTCGAAGGAGCTTCATTTGCAGTAGACTACGTCGAGAGAAATATTTCTATCCCAAGGTAAGTTCCTTCCTTTTATCAAGGAAAATAATTCCTATATTCTTATACTGCTACTACTAACTTGTGATGTCTGACAGGTGTCTGGCTTGTCAATCGGCACACATCAGTCAATACTCTCCTTCCAGACTGCAATCTGTAACCCAGTAAACCGTGAATCCTGGATGCAAGCCGCGTCACAAAAGCATGCATGTTGTCGGTCTATCTGCCGGTTAGTACCTGGAGTTCAGTTTATGATTCCGCGCGCGGTTCATATTAAGCCGACTTTAGTTATTTATTTGGATTGTTTCCCTTTGGCTATCATTCTGATGCTACTTCTTACAGTTTTGGCAACTCTTAATTTGCGTCGCATATTCCATTGTACGCGCTGGAGTTTGCATATATGCAGTAGCTGCATGCATGGTAAATTTTGAAGACAAAGGCTGCACCCGGTCAGTGGACCTGGAAGGTGAATGTCTATTTTTTTTCTGTTCTAGTACTTCTTATGTATGTTTTGTTCTATTTTGACTACAATGATTATCCTAAACTTCATTCTATGCAAATGTTGCAGGTCTTACATCTTAGAGGTTCAGTGGATTGCTTCCTCGGTTGGATCCCTAGTGATTGGACAGCTTCTGCTTCATGATACTAATTATTTGGGTGGAAGAGCATAGTATCCTCAATCTGCTTGGTTTATTGAAGTAATTTGAGAAGATAAGAGTGTCGGGTGCTTGTTAGCGTGTATGGTGTAGGTAACACACCTTATTGCACCATTATTGTTGGTTTAAGGCAAGATTGTTTCTCGTTGCTTTATGTAAGAAAAAACAGGGCCGTATTGAAACATGCAGCCCTATGTTTTATTTTGAATTTTCAAAAAATGCTAAAAAGGTTTCATTACTTTTTTTCCATTCGAAAAAGCTCTAAAAAAGGATAGCGAATGATCGATTCACCACTGATAGCATTAACCCTAAAAGGAGGGATATTCTGATATGTTTCTTTATTTCTATATTGCCCTTTAGTTGATAATTTCAATTTCAAGTTTCATTAAGAAAACTAATCAAATAGATGAAAACTGAAAATTAATCGTAATACGAATAATTGAATAATTAGACTCTGGGATAATTGGACTTTTTAATAATAGACATACAATCCTCTAAACATATAAGAAAATATTATTGAATACTAAGATGAATAGAAATCAATACTACTTTCTTAAGATGTAGCTTATACCGTCTCCTAAAATTTGAATTTTTTCAATCAGAAATTCTTTATATTTTGGGCTATGTAAAAAAAGAAAATTTCTTAAAAGATTTGTAGGTGCAATGTTCACACGCCAGATCTATGATTTTGTCTTTTTTGTGTAGCGTAGAATACAGAAGATTTCAGATTCAGTTTTTTCACACTTTTAGGATATATCCGTAGCTATATGCACGTATTTTCAGATTTTTTGACACTTCAAAAATTTGTATTTCGAATGTTCAAATTAAAGGGCTACATTTAGCTAGGCTACAAACCACCTCGCGCCGGACTGTATGGCCTTTTTCTGTTAAGAAAAGCAAGAATGTTTGCTTAGCTTTTTGTTTCTCGACTTATATTTTGATACGGAGTGAGTAATATTTTTCTTTTAATTCTTTTTCATGCAATAATGGAACAAGTTGATTATTTGTTCATATAGTCCTTTGTACCACCAGCTTCCAACTACATCATGTGCAGATTTCGGGGGCGATGTTTCACTGGTATCGTGAAAGGATCGGTATGACACCTAGAGGGGGGGTGAATAGCTGCTACTTCAAATTTTAGTCTTTTTCAAATTAGGCTTGACACAAAAGGTAAATTCTCTAGATATGCAACTACGGTGAATTTACCTATATGACAAGCTAGCAACTAATCACGATATACAAAGTAAAGGCGGTAAACAAGGATAGAGGTAATCGAAGTGAAAGCACGCGACGACACATTTTTAGGGGAGTACGTCTCGTTGGAGAGGTGTGAACCAACACAATGGTTCAACAGCAACAAAGGCTTCACCCTCTTCGATGAACCACACCACAAAGGTTTGGTTCACTTCAACTATTGGAAACCTTCAAGGGAGAGTCCGGAGCCTTTACAACAACTATTTGGGGGCACAACCCACAATGGATTGGGGGCTCCTAAAAAGCTACAATCTGTCACAAAGACAATCAAGTAAGTACAACAATGGGCTAGGTTTTCCTAGTGGAAACCCTAGCAAATGGTCCCTCAAGTGAATGAGGGGGAAATGAAAAACTGCTTGGTGAAGATGTAGATCGGGGCCTTCTCCTTCAATCTTCCAAAGATCAACGAGTTTGGTTGGAGGGATTGGGAGATCTAGTGATTCTTGAGCTTGCAACAATGGTGTCTTCAAGTTTGGGCGAGCTAGCTGGCTGGAGGTAGGTGGATGGGTATTTATACCCCTCCCAGAAATTATAGCTGTTGCAGACAGCTTCACACCGGAGACTCCGGTCTAAGTGACCGGAGACTCCGGCCTGGGGCGGATACTCTGACCCCTGGGGCGGATACTTCGGCCTGGACCAGGGGGTGAACCACTTTCAGACATTTTGAAGCTCAGGCAGAAACTCCGGTCTTCTGGGGCCGGAAACTCCGGACTGGACCAGGGGCTGAACCATCTTTCAGCATTTCAGCCAGAATCCCCTGAGTCCGGAGACTCCGGTCCTGGGGACCGGATACTCTGGCCTTAACAGCTCCAGATTCTTCTTTTCTCTTTTGGTGTTGATGCACATGTGTTGAACACATTATATCTTGCATATACTTAACACCAGATTAAAACTATTACATGTGTTGTTAACTAACACACAAAAACTAAGGGATACAAAATGTCCGTTCAATCTCCCCTTTTTGGTGTTAGATGACAACACAAGAATTTGCAATAAACTTCATGACCATATCATGTTTAATAAAAGGAAAGACTCCCCCTAGATGTGTGCATATAAATCAATTGCTTTGGAATGCAAATGCACACATATAGAGACAAGTTCCAACAATATATAGCAACATGATATGGAAACAACACATTTCACAAACAAGACATATCACAATATAGGTTGAGTCTAGAGATAAAAACCATACCTTGTGCATATAAATGTAGATAAACATCCATATAGACCATAGCACAATAATGTAGGCTCAACCATACATAATAAGAAATCCTTATGTCTTACACTCACATAGATAACCATCCATAGTTCACAACACATAAGAAGCAAATAAGTTCCAAATAACATAAAGAGACACAGGCGCAATAAAAATGATAAAAGCACATGCTTGTGTCCAACCCATGCAAATCCCATGGAGAGAACCTAATAGAACTACTTCTCCCTTTGGCATCGAGACGCCAAAAAGGGAAAAGAGCATCACTAACGAAACCCATGAAGATTACTTGGAGTCTTTGTCTTCGTCATCCCCTTCTTCATTGTAGTCTTCATCGGATATGTTCATGGGAGCCTTTACGGTGTTGCGAGAAGAAGATGGCATGGAGGTCACATCCGCATAATCAGCCCAAGGAAAGACGTCTTGATTCCATTTGTCATATGAGATAGTCTCGGCGGACGAGGAGGAGATAATAACATTTCCATCTTCATCTTCTTCAGTAGTGGGAGTGATGCTACCATTGTTAAGCTTGCGCAACTCCTTGATCATGATGTCTTGGTTGCTTATGATGATCTTCTCTCTCACATATGAACCATAGTTCTCCTTGTGAATTGCAACGTTCATGCAAAGCAACTTTCTGTTCCACCAAGAGAGCTTGCTCACTTCCTTGTTCACTACAGCCCCGCCTTGAAGAAATGATGGAGGGTCGGCATTCTTGCTTCTCCTTTTAGGCATTGGAGCCTTGGGCGCCGCTTCCTCATCACTAGATTGAGAAGGAGGTGCATGAGAGGAAGACGGTTGCTTGGAATGCTTGCTAAGTTGGCGGAGAGTGCCCTTGGGATGCTTGGTGAGACGGGATGTATCGATGGAATCCACCTTTTCAAGGATGAGCTTCATCACATAGGGTGCATACAACGGATTCTTATGCTCAAAGATGGCCCAAAGCAACTCACACTAGATGAAATCCATGACATCAATTTCTTTACCTTGGCAATCCGGACCGGCCTTTTGAACCTTGTAAGCATGGTAGAGGAGATTGACAAGCCCTCCTCGAATAGCATCCACATTTCCGGCTTGAGGAGCAAGACTAAACCGAACCATGCGAAGGAAGATATTGTAAGTGGGGAGGAGGTCTTGATTTGAGCAAACAGGATGCCACTGAATACAAAGGGCGCAAGCGGCTCTTGTTGTAGGCAGCCCCTTCCACATACATCCTCTTCCCAACTGGAGAGGTAGCCCCTTGAACTCATAGCCCAAAATCCTTCCAAATTCCACAAAGTTGGAGGTGCACTTGTGAGGACCGGTCATCCAAGTCATGGTGACCTCTTCATCATTATCAAAGACAACAGTGGCGAAGAACTGATGGACAAGCTTAATATCATAGTCTTCATGAGTGTGAGAGATGAGCCTCTCAAGACCAAGTTTCCTAGCAATCCACACGGCCTCTTGAAAGTATTGCTTCTTGTTCAAGTTCTCAAGGCTCAACACATTTTGCCACAAACCACATGCTTCTTAATTCTGGCATAGATCTCATGCATAATCAGCTGTTGCTCTCTCCTTGGAAAGTTAGGATCATTGGTATTTGGCGGCAAGTCAAAGAAAGGCTACTGCCTCATCCGACGGAACTCAAGCTTCCCCATACCCAAAACTGTGGTCAAGGAATCATAATGGGCTCTCTCGGCCGCTTCTTCATCATCAAACCCACCTAGGGCAGCACGTCTTGTGGCTTCGTCATCCATGGTACTCTGCTGACGCGGGTGGTTAGTGTTGCTATCATACAAAAGCTTGTCCCTTGTTTGAGCACGATCTCTCCTTGAAACTTTGTTGGGGTTGGAGACGGATGCCTTGGTTCTCTGACCAGATTGACCACCTGTGAGAAACAGAATAGCAGGATAGCATGGAGATAAGCATACATGTCCAGGAACAAAAGGAGAAGTAACCAAAAAATTCTGGGCACAAAATTCTTGATCTACACCGGAGTTTCCGGCCTCAGGGGGCGGAGTATCCGGCCCTGAGAGGGGAAACCTCGATTTAGTTCGAAAAACTTTGTGCTGAGAATTCTAGGGGTACTTCTGGGATACACCTTGCCATCTAAAAGGTTCTACACCAAGAAAAACTAGGGGAACTACTCTCCAAACATAGATCGAGGTGAAAACCTAGGGAGAGAGAGTGAGGTTACCCTTTTTTGTCACGGTGCAGCCCAAACGGAGGAGAGGAGGGTCCCCTGCGTCGGTGAGGTTGAGGAGGCAGGAGGCACGGCGGATTCCGGCGGCGGGGAGCAGCCGGAGCGGCACTTCGAGGCGGCGGCGGCAGGGGAGAGGTTGGAGGTCGCGGGTGTGTGGGAGTTGTGGAGTAAACTACCACCCCGATCCCCTCTTGGATCCCTGCGAAACTGCCGAGACCGGAGTCTCCGGCCTAAACACACCGGAGTATCCGGCCTAAGCCAGAGATTCCGGGGTTTAGGGCGGAGACTTCAGTCTGACTGGATTATCCGGCCCTAAGGACCGGGATTCTCCGACCCCACCGACTCAAAAATGCCAGATTTTGTTGTTGGACATGTAAGATGCAAGAAGAGCGAGTTTTTAGATAAGATAGGTCTGGGATAAGACACAAAGTCACTGGAGATGGTACTTCACACTCAAACTTGGTAAGAAGCACAAAAATCAAATAAGAATCATCATTTGAGTGTGTTTTCCGTAAATAACAACGGATAGGCAAAAAGGCCATAAAGCTCCAAAAAGATCAAATCTTCACAAAGAAGATGTCGGTGGCCTAGACCACCATGTACGAGTGTATGTGGTGTGACACCACGAAGATATATCTTGGGTTCACTGCCACTACTCGTCATTTGAGCTCACAATTCATAAAATGAACATTAGAGAGACAAAATGAGTTCTTACTATCGGCATAATGGGGGAGGGATAGTCCAATGGATTAGGACCGCACTCCCCTATGTCCATGCCTACACCTAAACCCAATATATGGCTAAGATATAGGTGTGTATGCAAGATAGTCAACCAACGCTCCCCGAATCTACGATATTTAGCTCATGCCTCAAATAAGTGAACCTTGCTTCATCAAGTGGCTTCGTGAACATATCGGCAAGTTGGATTTTTGTGGGAATATAGCCAAGATCAATGTCACCCCGGTTGATGTGATCACGAATGAAATGATAACGAATCTCAATATGCTTCGTTCTTGAGTGCTCCACCGAGTTGTGACCAATCTTGATAGCACTTTCATTGTCACATAAAAGAGGCACTTTGTCACAATGGACACCATATTCCTTTAAAGTTTGTCTCATCCACAACAATTGAGTGCAACAACTAGCGGCCGCCACCACATACTCGGCTTCGGTGGTGGAGAGAGATATGCAATTTTGCTTCTTAGAAGACCAACTCACCAAGGACCTACCAAGGAATTGGCATGCCCCGGAAGTTGATTTCCTATCATCCTTGCAACCGGCCAATCCGAATCCGTGTAGCCGGCAAGAGAGAATGTTGAGCCTTTAGGATACCACAAACCAAACTTGGGGTATGAACCAAATATCGAAAGATTCGATTTACCGCAATTAAGTGGCTTTCTTTGGGAGCCGCTTGGTACCTTGCACACACTCCTACACTCAACACAATGTCGAGTCTAGATGCACAAAGATAAAGCAAAGAACCAATCATAGAGCGATAGAGTTTTTGATCGACATCTTTACCCTTTGGACAAAGTTGAAGGTGACATTTGGTGGCCATAGGGAACCTCTTCTCTTTAGCATCTTGCATCTTGAACCTCTTGAGCATGTCTTGGATATATTTGGCTTGAGAGATGAAAGTCCCTCCACTCATGACGTGGGACTACCTTTCAGGTGTCCCACTATGAGATACCTGGTGCACGCCAAGACTAGGACCCACCATGCGGCCTACTAGAAGATGATAACAAAGGCCCACCAGGCGGCCCAATGAAGCCCAACAAGCTACAACTTGGAGTACAAGACAAGAAACTCATGTAAACCCTACCTGGCTCCCTTTATAAAGCCAGACAGGAGCACCCCATAGGAGGGATCCACACAGATAGGCATAGACCTAGCGACACCACGTCTCACACCATTGCCCTTGCGGCCACCATGTAACATCATTATACATCTATACAGATCAGACAAGCAGGATGTAGGTCTTTACCTCACCATGAGGGGCCGAACCTAGATAAATCCTTGCTTGTCAGCCGACGGAACTACCAGCGCGCACCTCTCTCTTCCTCTCAATCAACCCGGGGTACTCGACCCTGGGACTTGCCGAGGTGACCCCTCGTCAATTGGCGCCGTCTGTGGGAAAGAACGCGCGCTGGATCCACGGTTCCGGCGGCTCCAATCTTCATCGACAACTACGACCAGATCGCATCTGGATTTCATCATCAGCAAGACGTCGGCCGGCTCCCGATTTTCTGGATCGCGTGTCAACGCCGACTCTGGGCTCGACATCACCTCCGCCCGCATGCGCAGCTGATCGAGTCTACAACGGCTGGCCGGCTCAGCGCGATCAACATCTTCATCATCGTGCAGATCGATTCGGGCAGCATCCGTCTCGGCACACTCAAGTTCGTCATCAACAAGGCCGCCGCCAGATCGCATCTGGCCGGTACGTGCAAGATCATCATCAAGCGGCGGCCAGCTCACGACATGCCCGACCGACGGCTCTACGTCAACCTTGCCGCCGCGCATGCAAAAACCACAAGCGTTCTAGGCCTAGCAAACCATGAATCAGAAGATTCAATCTGCCAAGCCGGAACCGATCCTATCAAGAAAAGCTGGCTACAAAGCTGGCTACGTGCATGGTTCATGCGGCCAGAGTGCTAATCACAAGGACGGATCGATGTAGGAAGCAGCTAGGCCGGCCGCATGCCCTCGCCCGCATGCATGAATACGATTAGCAGTACGGCGACTCCTGTTCCACTGTTGTTCCGATCCTGGCAGTCGACAACTCGTCGACTCATTGAACAATATCAGGTGCTATTTTACTATTTGAATTGTACAAATTAATTAACTTTTGAAGAATTGGGTACTTCCGATTTGCACTGATATTCGCAGATTTTCCCAAGATCGGGTCGGAAGAATTTTTTGGCGATCGTGCATACACACGTACGGCACCTGACCCCAGCGTCGGATCCACGGCCGTCTCGCCATGGCCAACTTTAAACTCGCCGCGGTACGCCCGCTGCGCCCGCTCGCGACTTTACTCCAGCCCTGCCACAGTACATCCGATGTGGCCCGCTTCGACTTGTGTCGCCATAGGCAAATCCGACCTGCGCCGTGGTCTGAATCCAAAACCTGCCGCGACTGGTGACTCGGGACGGCGGCGCTGCCTATCTTCATCGGCTGCTCGCCAAGCGCGCCGCGACTCGATGACTCGACAAGCGCCGCGACTAGCGGCCATGCTCGTCTTCTCCGAGTTTTACAGCAGCACGGCACAACTTCGTCTCGTCTGCGATGTTAGGAGCAGCGTTATCAACAACTTGACAGTCTCAGCGTTCATGGCTCCACAGCCTCTACGACGACTCGCTGGCCTCAACACCCGCAACTCGTCAACAACAACATCAACTTCATCGCGGCGCACGACAAGGAGACTCCCGTGCCTTCTTCGACTCCGCGTCCTCGACTCCGCCTCGCCCACTCGACAAATAGGACTCGGGGGCTAAACATGCAGCCGCTGCGTCGACTTCCTCATCAACAACCAAGCGTCTACATCAACTACTCGACGCTCGGGGGCTGGTGGCCTCGCCTTCGTTGACTCCGCCTCCAACACTCGGGGGCTGGTGGCCTCGCCTTCGTCGACTCCGCCTCCGACACTCGGGGGCTGGTGGCCTCGCCTTCGTCGGCTCCGCCTCTGACACTCGGGGCTGGCAGCCCTGTCATCATCGACACCTCGTCCGACACTCGGGGGCTGGCGCCTCGCCTTCATCGGCTCCGCCTCCGACACTCGGGGGCTGGCGGCCACGTCGACTACTTCCGCCGCGTCGACTACTTCCGCTGCGTCGACTCCGGTCCGCCGCCTCGACTACTTCCGTCGCGTCGACTCCGGTCCGCCGCGTCGACTACTTCCGCCGCGTCGACTACTTCCGCTGCGTCGACTCCGGTCCGCCGCGTCGACTACTTCCGTTGTGTCGACTCCGAGCCGCCGCGTCGACTACTTCCGCTACCTTCATCAACTCCACATCGTCGACTCCTCCGACACTCGGGGGCTGGCGCTTCGCCTTCATCGGCTCCGCCTCCGACACACGGGGCTGGCGGCCGCGTCGACTACTTCCGCTGCGTCGACTCCGGTCCGCCGCCTCGACTGCTTCCGCAGCGTCGACTACTTCCGTCGCGTCGACTCCGGTCCGCCGCGTCGACTACTTCCGCCGCGTCGACTGCCTCTACGGCACCCCTCCACCGCGTCGACTCCGGTCCGCCGCCTAACAAAATCGCCTTGGCCATACCCGATGCTCTCCCGGGTGCTGCGCCGAACAAACTTGCCTTGGCCACACCTGATGCTCTCCCGGGTGCTGCGCCGCACAGGCCACAACAAAATCGCCTTGGCCGTACCCGATGCTCTCCCGGGTGCTGCGCCGCACAGGCCACAACAAAATCGCCTTGGCCGTACCCGATGCTCTCCCGGGTGCTGCGCCGCACAGGCCACAACAAAATCGCCTTGGCCGTACCCGATGCTCTCCCGGGTGCTGCGCCGCACAGGCCACAACAAAATCGCATTGGCCGTACCCGATGCTCTCCCGGGTGCTGCGCCGCACAGGCCATAAACAAACTTGCCTTGGCCACACCTGATGCTCTCCCGGGTGCTGCGCCGCACAGGCCACAACAAAATCGCCTTGGCCGTACCCGATGCTCTCCCGGGTGCTGCGCCGCACAGGCCACAAACAAACTTGCCTTGGCCACACCTGATGCTCTCCCGGGTGCTGCGCCGCACAGGCCACAAAAAAATCGCCTTGGCCGTACCCGATGCTCTCCCGGGTGCTGCGCCGCACAGGCCACAACAAAAACGCCTTGGCCGTACCCGATGCTCTCCCGGGTGCTACGCCGCACAGGCCATAACAAACTTGCCTTGCCATACCCGATGCTCTCCCGGGTGCTGTGCCGCACAGGCTATAACAAACTCGTCTTGGCAATTCACAGTCATCAACAAAACAAATCATTTAGTAGGCCAGTCGGCTGATAAAAGACTCTTTTAACAGTCAACTCCCATCGGGAGCACATCAAAAAATCTCTTTCGACTGAATGTTACTTGAGATTAACCTCAATTGCAAGCAATTCAGCTCAATCTCGGGGGCTACTCCCATCGGGAGCGCTGTCGCGCCCCCGATAGCATGAGATCAATATTCAGTCGAAACATTACCGACTAAACCATCCTCTGTAAACCCTCAAAGGCCGGAGTCGAATCATTTTTACTTGTCCCTTTCAGGAACCCGACGGCGTGCCCAGGAGAAAGAGTCCTTACCCGACTCTTCGATTCGACCAAGCACTCGGGGGCTCCTGACGTGGGACTACCTTTCAGGTGTCCCACTATGAAATACCTGGTGCACGCCAAGACTAGGACCCACCATGCGGCCTACTAGAAGATGATAACAAAGGCCCACCAGGCGGCCCAATGAAGCCCAACAAGCTACAACGTGGAGTACAAGACAAGAAACTCATGTAAACCCTACCTGGCTCCCTTTATAAAGCCAGACAGGGGCACCCCATAGGAGGGATCCACACAGATAGGCATAGACCTAGCGAGACCACGTCTCACACCATTGCCCTTGCGGCCACCATGTAACATCATTATACATCTATACAGGTCAGACAAGCAGGATGTAGGTCTTTACCTCACCATGAGGGGCCGAACCTGGGTAAATCCTTGCTTGTCAGCCGACGGAACTACCAGCGCGCACCTCTCTCTTCCTCTCAATCAACCCGGGGTACTCGACCCTGGGACTTGCCGAGGTGACCCCTCGTCAACTCAATTGCTTGATCTCAAAACCAAGGAAGAACTTCAACTCTCCCATCATGGACATCTCGAGCCTATGGGTCATAAGTTCTGAAAAATCATCATTAAAGCTTTGTTAGATGAGTCAAATATGATATCATCAACATAAAGTTGGCATATGAAAAGCTCCCCTTTAACCCTCTTGGTAAAAAGAATGGGATCGATTTGCCCCACTTCAAAGCCACGGTCTACCAATAGCTCTCTTAGGTGCTCATACCAAGCACGAGGTGCTTGTTTGAGACCATAGAGCGCCTTATCAAGCTTGTAGACATGGTTAGGGAAGTGTGGGTCCTCAAATCCCGGAGGTTGCTTAACATATACCAACTCCTTTAAAGGACCATTAAGAAAGTCACTTTTCACATCCATTTGTTGCAATTTGAAATTGTGATGTGATGCATATGCAAGAAGGATACGGATGGACTCAAGGCGAGCCACGGGAGCATAGGTCTCTCCAAAATCAATGCCTTCAACTTGAGAGTACCCTTGAGCTACCAATCTTGCCTTGTTCCTCACAACCATTCCATGCTCATCTTGCTTGTTCTTGAATATCCACTTGGTGCCTATAACATTGCGGCAATCTTTTGGCTTCTCACTAGATTCCACACTTTGTTGCGCTTGAAGTTGTTGAGCTCTTCATGCATGGCTTCCAACCAATCCGGATCTTCAAGAGCTTCAAAGACTTTCTTTGGTTCCACCATAGAGATATGAGCATGATGTTCACTAAAGCTTGCCAATTGACCTCTTGTGGTGACCTTGCTCTTTGCGTCACCAATAATAGCTTCAAAGAAATGTTTTGCCTTTTCAATCTTCACCAATCTCGCTAGACGAGGGTTTCGATATCCTCATTGTTGCGAGGAATTATCGCTTGATCATCTTGATCATTTGAGTCCCCGTCTTGACCGTGATGACCTTGATCATCTTGATCACATCTTCAATAATAGAAGTAGATGGTTGATCTTGGTCTTGACCTTGGCTAGTGTTGACAATAGGAGAACTTGGTTCTTGTATAGCCTCTTGGTCAACAGAGGAGGGTCTTGCTTGTTCTTGGGTAGGTGCATCATTTGCTTCCATAGAAGGTGCCACTTCAACTTGTGATGATGGAGTCTCCACTTGAGTGGAGCTTGAACTTGCTTGAGGAGGCTCATGATGGCTTTCGATGGGGCGATAGAAACCAACCCCCATTCTTCTTATTGCATCTTGAGGTTCCTCATTATCTACATCACAAACATGAAATTGCGCCACTTGGGAGCCGTCATTCTCATCGAACCTCACACTACAAGATTCCACAACTCTCCCTAAGGATTTGTCGTAGACTCTATAAGTGTGAGAGTTCGCACCGTACCCAACAAACACCCTCTAAAGCTTTAGCTTCAAATTTAGATAAATGAACACCTTTGATTTTGTAGAAACACTTACAACCAAACACTCGGTAGTAGGAGACATTGGGCTTGTTGCCGGTAAGCATTTCATATGGAGTTTCCTTCTTCCTTTGCGAAAGAATAACCGGTTAGATGAGTGACACGCCGTGGAGATGGCTTCGGCCCACAAGAAGAGTGGAGACTTAAACTCCGCCAACATGGACCTTGCCATATCCATAAGAGTCCGGTTCTTCTCTCGGCTACACCATTTTGTTGAGGGGTATACGCAGCGGAATATTGATGACGAATTCCCTCTTCACTAAGAAACTCATTCAAGGTGTAGTTCTTGAACTCGGAGCCATTGTCACTTCTAATGGCCAATATGGGAACATTGTGTTGACGTTGAACTTCATTGGAGAAGTCGATGACGGTTTGTTGAGTTCATCCTTCGTCTTGAAGAAGAAAACCCAAGTAAATCTTGAATAGTCATCAACAATCACCAAACAATACTTCTTCCCACCAAGACTCGGTTGCGGTACGGCACCAAAGAGATCAACATGAAGAAGTTCCAATATCCTCTTTGATGAGATGATGGTGTTGCTTGGGTGGGGAGAATCATGCATCTTTCCTTCAACACAAGCCCTACAAAGACGATCTCTAGAAAAAGAAACATTCTCTTTTAGTCCAAGAATGTGGCCACCCTTGTGAAGACTTTGCAAAGTTCTCATATTGACATGGGACAAGCGGCGATGCCACAACCACCCCACGTCGGCCTTTCCGAATAGCATATTGCTTGAGTGTTGGTTGACCCCGAAAAGTCCACCACAAACAACTCATTTTCAACATACCCAACGAACATGACCTTTAGAGTCTTGCTCCTCAAGAGTACCACCATATCAATAGTAAAATGGACATCAAAGTTCATCTTATTAAGAGCACGAACGGACATAAGATTGTAACCTAGAGACTCAACAAGCATGACATTTACAAGGGTGATATCCCTTGCAACTACCACCTTGCCAAGACTCTTTACCTCGGCTTTTGACTTGTCACCATAAGAGACGGTTGAGTGATTTAGATTTGGTCTCAACTCCGTCATAATCTCCTTGCTTCCGGTCATATGACTAGTGCATCCACTATCAACCACCCATTTCGATCCACCGGAAGCATAGTCCTACAAGAGATCATTCTTGGATTTAGGTACCCATTTCTCAATGGGTCCTCTTTGGTTAGCAACAAGGGTCTTAGGAACCCAAATAGAGTAATCAATGTAACCATCATATGGACCAACATATTGTGCATAAACATCCCATAATAATCAACATAAAGAATAGTTGGGATTGTTATGCCCCGCAAAGTCACTACGAGTGGTCTTGCCCCTTGTGGCACTACCACCCGCAATGGAAGTCTTGGCTTGTGCGGGCTTGGTCTTGATTCTTGTTGTTGCTCACTTTCTTCTTTGCCTCGGCTACATAACCAAGACCCTCCTTCCCTTTGTGTGGTTTTTGCTCAAACAAGTAAGCAATACCCTTATCTTTACCTTTGGGAATAGAGGTCTTGGCACTAGTGGCCTTGGCAAGATCAACCTTCAACCTAGCATTTTCTTCAATAACATTTTCATGAACACGAGGAAGAATGATATACTAGTTGAACTAGATTTAGAAAGTTGAGTTTGAAGTTGCTCATGAGACTTGACTAGAAGGGAGTGAGTGTTTCCAAGGCCTTGTGAGCCTTGTCAAGCTTCTCCATATCCTCAAGAAGTCTAGCATTAGCAACCCCAAGTTCAACTTTCTCCTTTTTAAGCACTTTATATTTAGCAAAGACATGATCTCTATCCTTAATGATTTTATTAATTATGTCATCATTTTTAGCATCAAGAGAATCAAGTCTTTCCTCAAGAGTACTTCTTTCTTCACTCTCTTCATCAAGAGAGGCATTCAAGGATGCTATGGAAGCATTCAAGGAAGCAATGGTGAGAGAATCCTCTCTCTCAATCTTACTCTTTTCTTCAAGAAGTTCTTCGGCCGCACATAGTTGTCTCATGAGAGACTCAACATGTTCCTTAGCTTCACCTTGCAAGTTAGTCATGAAGTATCGAAAGCAACAAGTTCTTCTTAATCACAAGACTAGATTGATCACTCATTTCATGCATAGTCTTGGGAGAAGGAGATGATACCTCGGTAACATGAGCCATGAGGCAACGAGCGTTGTTGGTGGAGAAGTTCTCATTGGGGGATTCAAAAGAGAGAAGATGATGAAGTTGATACAATAGCCAATGCGGCTACCTCTTTAGTAGGTGCATCTTCATCTTCGGAACCACTTGAGGCATATTCTTCTTGTGCCACCAACACTATTCTTGGTGCCTTCTTGAAGAAAGGCTTCCTTGGTCTTGCGGGCTTCTTTTGAATCAACTTGAGCGGTCCTTTGGGACAAGCTTCCCACCATTTTGCTCTCGGTTCTCATAAGGACACTCTCTATGTAGTGATTCTTGTCATGACAATTGTAGCAAGTCTTTGTCCTTGAGGCAAGCTCTTTCTTCCCACTTGAATTGTTCTCTCGATCAACTCGAGCTTTAGCTCTTGCCGGGTCATCCCAAAACACTCTTGTGGCAAGAGCTATGTGACCATTGAGAGCTTGTTCAATCTCATTGGGAGCAATGTTGCTTGGGCAAGCTTCAACCTCATCATTTTCATCTAGACATACCACCTTGGCCTTCAAAGCAAGTGAGGGACCTTGTTTCATTCCCATGGCCCTAGCACGGTTATCTTCGGCATTTTGGTGGCAACCTTGGAGGCTTGCACTTCTTGCATAACTTCATGTGATGACATTTGAAGATAGTTGTGTCTACCTTGAATGACTTCAATTCATGGGCTCGAAAGACAAGAGAGCATTCACATACTTCCTCTTGACCCAAGCATCATCCACATAGGTTACCCCCACATCATAGAAGGCTTTGGCAAGAGTCTTGAGTCTTCCGTACATATCTTCATGATGCTCATTATCAAACATGTAAAACCTTCGGAATCATTGCTCAAGGATTCATATCTATTCCTCTTCATGCTATCATTTCCAAGGAATGCAACCTCAAGACAATTCCAAGCTTCTTTGGCGGTGGTGGCATGAAGAACATGATGCTTGTCATTGTCACTCAATGAGAGTTCAATCATGTGGAGAGCGGAGGCATTGAGTTGCTTTTTGGCAAACTCTCTTCTTGTCACATTGCTTGGATCCTCGACCTTGTATCCATCTTCAATGATCCTCCAAAACTCGATAGAGGCACTGTTGATATGAGATTTCATTGAGCGTTGCCAACTTGCAAAAGCTAATGCATTAAGCTTAGGTGGAGGACCTAAAGGGTTTATGCGGGTGGTGATAGGTGGGTCGGGAGAGTACCAACCCGGAACGGCATGGTACCCTTCCTTCCCATCTACATGCATGGAAGGAGGTGGAGTAGGTGGTTTAGTTCCGGTATCGGTTTCAACCCTCTTTTTCTTTTTCTCTTTATCCTCCTCGGAATCACCCTCATCGGAGTTAGAGACACCCTCTAGTGGGATGAGTTCCGAAAGCTTGCCATTTGCAAATTTCATGAACAAGTCATGCAACTTATCAAATTTGACGTCCATGGCCGATGTCAATGTTGTTTCCAACGCTTTGATGTCGGCCATGGATGCCATAGTGGCTTTGTCCTCACTTTGTGTCATACTTCTCTTAGGCGGTTAAGCCCAACAAGAGAGCCTAGGCTCTGATACCAATTGAAATGATCGGTATGACACCTAGAGGGGGGGTGAATAGGTGCTACTCCAAATTTTAGTCTTTTTCAAATTAGGCTTGACACAAAAGGTAAATTCTCTAGATATGCAACTACGGTGAATTTGCCTATATGACAAGCTAGCAACTAAGCACGATATACAAAGTAAAGGCGGTGAACAAGGATAGAGGTAACCGAAGTGAAAGCACGCGACGACACGGATGATTCCCGAGTTCCTCCTTTTTAGGTGAGTACGTCTCGTTGGAGAGGTGTGAACCAACACAATGGTTCAACAGCCACAAAGGCTTCACCCTCTTCTCTTATCCGATGAATCGCACCACAAAGGTTTGGTTCACTTCAACTATCGGAAACCTTCAAGGCAGAGTCCGGAGCCTTTACAACAACGATTTGGGGCACAACCCACAATGGATTGGGGGCTCCCAAACAGCTACAATCTGTCACAAAACAATCAAGTAAGTACAACAATGGGCTAGGTTTTCCTAGTGGAAACCCTAGCAAATGGTCCCTCAAGTGAATGAGGGGGAAATGAAAAACTGCTTGGTGAAGATGTAGATCGGGGCCTTCTCTTTCAATTCTCCAAAGATCAACGAGTTTGGGTAGAGGGATTGGGAGATCTAGTGATTCTTGAGCTTGCAACAATGGTGTCTTCAAGTTTGGGCGAGCTAGCTGGCTGGAGGTAGGTGGAGGGGTATTTATACCCCTCCCAGAAATTATAGCCATTGCAGACAGCTTCACACCGGAGACTCCGGTCTAAGTGACTGGAGACTCCAGCCTGGGGCGGATACTCCGGCCTGGAGCAGGGGTGAACCACTTTCAGACACTTTGAAGCTCAGGCAAAAACTTCGGTCTTCTGGGGCCGGATACTCCGGCCTAGACCAGGGGATGAACCATCTTTCAGCATTTCGGCCAGAATCCCCTGAGTCCGGAGAATCCGGTCCTAGGGACCGGATACTCCGGCCTTAACAGCTCCAGATTCTTCTTTTCTCTTTTGGTGTTGATGCACATGTGTTGAACACATTATATCCTGCATATACTTAACACCAGATTAAAACTACCACATGTGTTGTTAACTAACACGCAAAAACTAAGGGATACAAAATGTTCTTTCATATCGTTCAGAGATTCAGATGCTACTTAGTAGGTTCAAGGTATGACCGACTAAAAGTAATGACTGAACATGTATATTCAAGAGTTCATTTACCTTGTTCAGTTCTCTGGCCTCACATTTAATACCTGAATTCTGCAGAACAGTTTCATCAAGTGAAATTCGCAGTTGGGATTCAGAAGTTGGTTTTTCCATGCAAACAATGACAGTAATGCAAGTAGCATTGTCTCTCTGTCTTCAAAATGCGGCGGCAGTTCTGCATCCACAATTTCCAAGGTAATTGCATCCAGTGGTGGTTCACCTGTTTATTGCGGTTACATATCAAACTGTACCGTACTACCATGATCAATGATCAGATTTTTGGCACTGATTTGTTTCATGCAGGTGCTGCCCACCCTCTTGACGAACCCAAACCCTGAGGAAGAAGTTACGATTCAAAAGCACTAACGTAACAATGAATTCTTACAGTATTCACTTCTGTTCGTATGGAAATTGATCCCCCTATTCTAACTTTGTAGTACTAACTTGTGGAATCTCACAGGCTTCTAGAACGTGTGGTGTGTTCCATATTACATAGTATTTACTAGTATTTGAAATGGAGTACTGTAGTTTGATGTAGCAGCTGCTTACATGGTAAATTTTGAAGACCCACAGGACACCTGATTGATGGATCTCGAGGTGAATGTTTAGTTTCTTTCTGTTGTATATTATCTTTATATGTTTATGTTTTCTTATAATCTGGGAGTCTCGCTTGTACTGATCTTTTGGACTTCGGTCCGTTTTGAATGCAAATAAGGTAGAGATGCCTCTACCTTCTTATTCAAAAATTATAATTTTGGGAGTGTGATGATTATCCTAACCTTCACGTCATGGAAAAGCTGCAGACCTGAGATCTTAGAGCTATATTCTGTGTCTGTGCATTGATTCCTTGGAGTATCGGCCAATTCACTCGTATGTTCATTACCTAGTGATTGCACTGCTTGTGTCTCGTCTCGTCAGATCAACAATTTCGGTGGAAGAGCATGTTACCCTCAATTATAGTTTAAACAATCTCTAGTCTGGTGTAGGCAACATGCCTTCTTTGCTTTACTCTAGTCTCTAGTTAGTTTAAATTGAGAAGGATTGCTTCTCAACCCTAATTCCTACGGAGTAATACACATTTCCAGCAATGCTGTAACAGGTTGTAATCATTTATACGGTCCACGGTACCACCAGCTTCCATCAACATCATGTGCAGATTCGGAGATTGCTTTGTGATGATGTTTCAGTTTCATCCTTCAGAGTTTCATTCTAGCTTAGCAAGTTCACCTGTTGACCACCTCAAGGTAATCTACTGAGCATCCATATTGATGAGTTCCCTTTACCTAGTTCACATTTTTGTACCTTACATCCAGTACTCGGTTCTCCAGAACACTTGCAGCTGACAGCGACTTTAAAAGTTGGCATTCTGAACTTGGTTGTTCCATGCAGACCGTAACAGTAAACGGAAGCATCTGTCTTTGTGTCCTGAAGGACCTGCACAGTTCTGCGTCGATCATTTGAAAGGTAATTGCATCCAATGTTGGTTCACGTGTTTAAAGAATTTTACATTAGGTGTGGTTAGAGTCGAATGATCGATTTAGGTTTTTGGTACTGATTTGCTTCATGCATGTGTTGCCAGTTGGCATCACCGTGCAGGCCTTCCCCTCCTCTCAGACACTGCGGAGGAGGTTTATGATTCAGAAGCACTACAGGCGAGAATGGCGAGCCTCCTCTCCTCCACCACTCCTGGTCTCCTGCTCTGGCGATTTGCTGACTCCTCCTCTCTCACATCTTCTCCGGACAGCTGCAGTCCACAGTCACCACGCCCCGGTCAGGCGTTCCTCTTTGTCCCGGCGATTGAAGCTCTCGAAGTGACACACGTCACAATATCAGCACGGCAGAGATGATGATGACGGCGGCGAGGATGTTAATCATCGTTCTAGAATTCTTCGCTAGGGTTGAACTTTATTTCTCAGCTCCAACAAGAATTGAACATACAAAAATTCTTCTTGTTGTCGGAACCTGCGGCCATTGTGTCTCCAGATGCATCCTCACAGTGTAATAATTGTCCATTCAATCTTGCCCTGTACGTGAGCTCCAGGTGGCCACATTACCATGTGGCCCTGTATCATCGACAAAATGGTGTTTTTTTTTTAAAGGATATGCCCTGGAATCAAAATGGTGTTTTGAGCCGATGGCCTTCTTTTACTTTGCCGCTGAATTTGGTCATGTATGAATCAGTGTACATAACAAGCATCTCATTCATGGTTCCTAGTATGATTCACTCAGTTTGTGGTCACCAATCCACTAAGAAGCCAGCCTTTTACCCTGCCTTATTTGTAGGTTTGGTATACCAAGCCAAGCAGTTTGCAGAAATTGGTCACATTCGCATCGAGATTTATCGACCATTTGTCACGGAAACAAAAATGACTTCAAGGAATGAAAGAACGAGACTGGCCCTGGCTGGTTTGGTTGGGCCCGGATGGGCTGGCGTGCCAACGAAGAGTAAACTGGGCTGAACACCGTGCAACGGGCCGGGACCCGCTACTTTCACACGCGAAATCCAGGCAACGGCGACGGCGAGCTGCTCGTCAACGGCGAGCTGCTAGTCGGCGATAAGCTTAACCCCTCCGTCAACTCGAGTCCTCCGCCCGCCGTCTCCCCTCGGCAGCTCGCCTGCTGCTCCCCATTCCCTTCTGTACCAGAAGGCCTCAGAGCGCCATTAGTCTCCGCGCCGACAAGTTCACCCAGCCGCGGCGCTCGCCGGGAGTCGCCGTCGCGCTCACCTTGATCCTTCGAGTCTCCATAGCCGCACTGGTGTTCACGGCGAATGCAGTTTTACCATCGCGCCGTGGTGCTCGTAAGGTCGCCGTGGTGCCGAGCATCTCCGTGCACACAAGGTCACTGTTAGAATGCTTCGACCGTCATTTTTCTCCTCTTCTTCCCAAGCAGACATCGGATCACGCCACCACTCAAATGGCATTGCGATTCGAGTGCTTGTGTCCATGTGTGATTAGAGTTCTCCAGGCAGGCAGACGTGGCTACCACACGCCGGCTGCGACGACTCCGTCTGGTATGTATTTATATCTGTTGCCTACTTCAAGCTGAGCATCTAACTGGATGTCGGAATCATTGATTTTGCAAAGTCACCGATTCGATCTGGCATATACTAGTACGTCATTAAGATAGAAACATGATCGAGCCATTGCTTATTTAATTGTTCGTTGCTAACCAGCGTCCACATGCCTGTCAATTTGTCAGCTTATTCGTTGAAGTTGACACTCATTTTGTTATGCAAAAAGGAATCTTCTTGGAGGCACCATGCGATGCCAAGGATGGCCATTCTTGTACGGAAGAATCGCACCAGCATCTTGGCTTACTTTGCCCCTAAGAATCACTGTGACGGGAACGGGGACGATGACTCCGCCGGCCTGGTACGTGTTTCCATCTCTTGTCTCACTCAAATTGATCATATATGATTTAACAACCAAAGCATTGAATTTCTAAAGTCACTGATCCATCTGCCATACATTTTCCAGACGAAAAAGCCCTTGAGTATTTAATTGTTTATCATTGTAACTGAATCCACCGACCAACTTCGCATGGCTGTCACCAGCCTCGTGCCAATTTGTTGGCTTACTCATTCAAGATGACATTCATTTTATTAAGAAAACGGGAGGGGATCTTCAAGGATGGCCATTTCGAATAGCTAAAAAGGCACTGGAATCAGCAAAGTTGCGTCTCGTCCTTTTCTTCCTTGATGAAGATGCCTGCACGATCAGAATAGAACCTAGCTTTATTTGATTAGAATGGAACCTTCTGCCAACACTATAAAAGGATTCATCAAGGCAACTCAAACCTCGCAAACCAATTGCCTGCATCGTCAATCCACCAAACTCAAACCTCACAAACCAATTGCCTGCATCGTCAATCCACCAAACTCAAACCTCACAAACCAATTGACTGCCTCGGTGCCCTGAGGAAATGGAGGCAGCCGTGGGCGTCGCGAGCTGGCTCGTCGGCAAGCTGCTGGATAAGCTGTCCGATGACCTGGTTGCCACATATCTGGCCAGCCGAGAGCTCGGCCTCAACTACGAGAAAATCAAACAAGACCTGATGTACACGCAAGCACTCCTACACGCGGCCCAGGGGAGGGCCGGCAACAACCCTGGGCTCAAGGGGCTTCTGCAACAGCTCGCCAGGAAGGCCGACGAGGCCGAGGAGGCCCTGGATGAGCTCCACTACTTCATGATCCAGGACAAGATCGATGGCACGCACCATGCTACGCCGTTTCTAGGCGGTGCCATCCGTCGTAGTGCATCCCGCCACAATCTTGGTAACTGGCTTTCAAACCTGTCTTGTTCATCTAGAAAAGATGATGTTATTGCTGCTGCTATTGCCGTCAATGATAGCCCACAAAGCAAAGCCAAGTTAGATAGTGCTGATGGTAGTGGGCGTGATGATCACTTGGAATTTGATAGAGTGGCCATGTCCAAAAAAATCAAGTCAGTGATTGAGGTCATACACTCCAAGTGTCTTCATGTCTCTGACTTGCTCAAAATTGCAAACGATAGCAGCACATCAGGCACACTAGTCACCGTAAAACAGCTTGCCATGGGGTCAACAATGGAACAGAATAAATTGTATGGAAGGAGTATCATTTTTGAGAGAACTCTAAAAGATATCACCGGTGGCGCATATTATAGTGAACCTCTTTATGTTCTTCCTATAGTTGGTCCCGGGGGTATTGGAAAGACAACTTTCACACAACACTTGTATAATGATAGAAGGACTCAAGAGCACTTCTATGTTAGGGTTTGGGTCCGCGTTTCAACTAATTTTGATGTGCTTAAAGTCACACAACAGATCCATACCTGCATTCCCGCAAGTAAATATGAGTACTATGGGGACAGGTACACTCCTAATGGAACAGCCAATTTAGATCAGCTTCAGATATCCATTGCACATAGATTGAAGTATGTAAGATTCTTAATTGTGTTGGATGATATATGGAAATGCGATAGTGATGCTGAGTGGAGCAACTTCTTAGTTCCTTTCGTAAATGGAGGAGTCAAAGGCAGCATGGTTCTAGTCACAACTCGGTTTCCAGAAATACAAGAAAGGGTGAAGAAATCAACTATTGCAGTAAACCTGCAAGGTTTGGAGAATGATGAGTTCATGGAGTTTTTTCAAGCGTGTGTATTTGGTGAAAATAAGCATGATCAGCAATACAGAGAATTAGCTGATATTGGAAGAAAGATTGTACAGAGATTGAAGTGTTCACCATTAGCAGCCAAAATAGTTGCTCAGTTACTGAAAAAAAACCTTTCTCGGGAACATTGGAGGGAAGTTCTTGAAAACAATGAGTGGAATAATCAGACAAATATTGATGACATTATGCCAACCCTGAAAATTAGTTATGATTTCCTTCCTTTCCACCTGAAACAATGTTTTTCTTATTTTTCCCTTTTCCCTAAAGATCATAGGTTTACTGATTTGGAAATTACTCGCTTTTGGACAGCAGTAGGCATAATAGACTCTAGCTGCAAAAGTAATAATTACTTTGAACAACTAGTGGATAGTGGTTTTCTCATGAAGGAAATGGATGGTCTAGAGGATCAGTATTATGTTATGCATGGTTTATTGCATGACCTATCTCGGAGTGTTTCATCACAAGAATGTGTAAATATAAGTAATGGTTTCAGTTTTAGTATAGATAACATCCCACAATCAATAAAACACTTGTCCATCACAATGGAAGATGCATATGGTGCAAATTTTAGGAATGAAATGAATAAACTTAAGAGCACGGTAAATATTAGAAATTTGTGGAGTTTGATGATTTTCAGAGAATATGAAGAACATACCACTGAGATTTTAATGGACACCTTCGAGGAAATAGAGGGTCTCCGTGTCCTTTTTATAGTAATGAACTCTCCAAACTCCTTACCAAAAAACTTCTCAAAACTTCTCCATCTACGATACCTAAGAATTAGATCCCCAAAACATTTAGAAGTGACTTTACCTAGTACACTACCAAGATTTTATCACTTTGCTATTTTTAGACCTACAAGATTGGCACGGTAGTTCTAGTTTGCCTAATTACATTAGCCGCCTTGTTAATCTACGCCATTTCATTGCTAACAAAGAACTCCACTCGAATGTTCCCGAGGTTGGAAAGATAGAGCATCTAGAGGAGCTAAAAGAATTCCATGTTAAGAAAAGGAGTGTTGGTTTTGAACTGGAAGAGTTGGGGAAGTTGACAGATCTTGGAGGAGAACTCTGTGTACGTAATTTGGAAAAAGTTGCTACCAAGGAAGAAGCCAGTAAAGCCAATTTGGTTTTGAAAAGGAATATGAAAAAGTTGATACTAGTTTGCAGAAGAGGGCAACCGATTGCAGCTGATGTTGTTGAGGGCCTCCAGCCACATGATAATCTCAAAGAACTTATCATTAAAGGTGATTATGCACTTCCTAGCTGGTTGTGTCGTGACACAACCATTAAGCACTTGGAGTCTGTCACTCTAGATGGTGTGTGTTGGGGCAATCTTCCACCTTTTGGGCACTTATCATATCTCAAGATACTGCGGTTGAAGAATATTGCTGGCATGCGTCTTATAGGGCCTGACCTTAGTTTCATGCACCTAGAAAAAGTTGAGTTTAGTAACATGCCAGATCTTGAAGAGTGGGTCATGGGACCTAACTGCCATCAGTTTCCGAAGCTTGAAAGCATCAAGTGCAGTGAGTGTCCTAGTTTTCGTACACTTCCTTTTTTGTCGAAGCGGTTCTTTCGCCAAGGCACACACTATCCCACCCTGTCTGAATTTATTAGTTTTGAGTGCCGCAAGTTGTCCCTTCCACCCATGCCTCATACTTCCACATTAACACATTTTGAAGTGGGTCATAGTGTTAAGGCCGTGAGGCCGAGGTCAGTGAAGCGAGTTTGGTCTCTGCGTTACACAAAAAATAGATTTGTTTTGTCAGGCTATGAACGTGCACTAGCGTTCCACAATATGGAGAAACTAGAGAGTATCACATTTACAAATGGATCGAAAATCCCATGGACAGAACTCCAAAAGCTAACCTCCCTAAGGAACCTTTTCATTGAACGAGATTCAAGCATGTGGTCAAGCCAGTCAATGGCTTTCCTCTCAACCCTCACATCTCTCACCAGTATGGCACTGCTGGATTGCCACAAGTTTACAGTGGATGGGTTCAATCCTCTCATCACAGTAAACCTCAAGGAATTGACTATCTATAACTATCATTCCGATTCTATAGCAGCGGATCTGTTGTCAGAGGTGGCAATGATCAAAGAATTGTTGCCACCAGGCTCCTTCCAGCAATTGACAACACTCTCTGTGGATAGCATCTCAGCGGTCCTCGTTGTTCCCATCTGCAGCCTCCTTGCTGCTACCCTGCACACATTACATTTCTGTCATGATGAGCATGTGATAAGCCTGACAGAAGAGGAAGATAAGGCGTTCCAGCTCCTCACCTCTCTCCAATCCGTAAAATTTCTTAGCTGCTCGGGTCTGCTGTCTCTCCCTCAAGGGTTACACAGTCTTTCTTCTCTCAGGACACTAGAAATCCACCGTTGCCCTAAAGTCCTATCGCTATCGCTTCCCAAGGGTGGCATGCCCACTTCACTGCAACTGCTGCGTGCAGAGCATTGCAGTGCCGAGCTACAGGAGGAAATGAAGATATTACAAGCAACAAACCCAGCTTTACGGCTGGTATACTGAGCCCAGCCCATGGTAACAGGTAATTCTTATCACTTTCCTTTATTTTCTCAGGGAAATCGACCCTCTAATCTTTATACTGCTAAGTGCTAACTTGTGAAATCTGACAGGTGTGTAACTTGTCCCCATTGATCTGTACTCTCATTTCAAACTGCAATTTATGTGTACATACATAAACTGTGAATCCTGGATACATGTCATGTGGCATGTACACATCCGTCAGCCCGGCCATGCATCTGCAGGTTAGTACATGATTTATGTCATCTCGTTCGACCACAGTGCAATTAAGCTGCAGCTGCTTTTGGCTATCTATATATATACATTTTGATTGCTTCCCTCTATATGGCATGGCATGCATCATTTTTCGTGTTTTCGCACTTTCCACGTGCAGCCACCCTGCCTAGCTTGTATTATTTCTTATACAGAGCTTCCTTTCCTACGCAGCTATATGTTGTCTCACATATTACACCGGACGTACTGGTATCTGAAACAGAGTACTGCAATTTGCATGTAGCAGCTGCATATATGTATGGTAAACTTCGAAGACTATTGCAACAACCGACTCATTGATGGACCTGGAGGTGAATGCCTATGTTTTTGCTGACATGGTTGTTATGTTTGTATGGTTTCTTATTTCCAGTATGATGGCTATTCTAATCTTCCCATTATGGAAATGATGCAGGCCTTAGATCAGAAATTGAGGTTCTGTGTATTGCTTCCTTGGAGTATTGGACAATATATTCACTTGTCACACATTCTCTGCCTTTAAGTTCTTGTGGTTGGACAGCTTGTATCACGTGAAGTTATTGATTTGGGTGGAAAAGCATTTTATCCTCGATCTGGTATGGTCGTTGTCTAAGCAGTTTAAGATCATAAGAGTGCTTCGGAACGTATATGGTGTAGAGCACTCCTTTTGATTGTACTCTTTTTAATAGTTCAATGCAACTGATGTTTCCGTAGTTTTTTCCGAATATCTCAATGCTAAAACATGTTTCCTACAATATTGGAACAGGCTGATTGTTTGTTCATAAAGTCCATGCAATGGTACCACCAACTGCCAACAGGCTGATTGTTTGTTCATAAAGAATATGCCTGTTTCACTGGTTCAAAGTTTCAGCCACCGGTGGGGAGTAATCCCCCCGTCCTCCTCGAAAAAAAAAAAGTTTCAGCCCTTGTTTAGCAGGTTCACCTGTAGAACAACTCAAAGTAAGGTATTGAGCATATATGTTTGTGAGCTCCCTTTACAATTTTCAGTTTTCTGACCTTATATTCATCACCTGAATTCGGCAGAGCAGTACAAAGCCAAGAGTGAATTTAGAAGTTGGCATTCATAACTTGGTTGTCTTCATGTCTGGACGGAGCTGGGGCACTTCTTCATTGCACCATTACAATGGTAACTGCATCCAGTAGTGAATTGTGTGATTAAAGAAGTTACTACATTTGATGTTGTCAGCGTGGCATGATTGATGATTCTTATTTTTTATACTGATTTGTTTCATGCATATGGTGGATCATCGTGCAGGTGTTTTTCCCCTTTCCGTCACAGTAATGTTCACTTGCACAACACATTGCCTGGCCTCACTATTGGTTGGACACCCTTAAGAGATTTCATGGATGAACAATTTTAGTGGAAGAGCACCTTATGCTCGATCTGGTAGGTTCATCTATCTTAGCAGTTTTTAGATGATAAAGAGTGCTTGTTCATTATATCAACACGCCTTGTGAATGTCTCAATGCTAAAACACGTTTCATGCAATAATGGAACAGGTTGAATACTTGTCCCATAGACAGTCCAGTGTACCATCAACTGTGCGCACTGTAAATTGTGCAGCCTGTGGAGATTGCCTGTGAGGTGGTGCTTCACCAGCATCCCTCAGAGTTTCAGTTCCGACCTAGCAGGTTCAGTTAAGACCAACTCAAAGCAACGACTAAGCATTTTTATATCCATGCAGTGTATTTTGAAATTCATTTTCTGAACTTACATTCATTTCTCGGATTCTGCAGAGCCTAAGTTGGTTGTTGCATCCAAACAATGACATTAACGGAAACAACATCTGCTTGATGTATTGAAGAAGATGCGGCAGTGACCGTTTCAAAGGTATTGGGAGGGACCCGACTACTACCCACCGCTATCTCTTTCCAGCATCAGCAACCGCCGCCTCCACTCTTGCTCTGTCACCTTCTCCGCCCGCGCATCTGCTCTGACCAGTTTCAGCGTAGCCACCACATCCTGACCAGGCACTTGTGATGGTCATATAGTTAAGAAATTTACTATAACAGTCGTGATGTTTTTATCCAGTATGGTTTATGGTGACTGTCCTAACCTTCACATTGTGGAAAAATTCCAGGCCTTGTATGATGGAGGTTATGTGCATTGTTTCCTTGGAGCATTGGACAATAAATTCTTCCGTGCATGCTTTGGGGTGGCTTCCTAGTGATTGGTCAGCTTGTGTTCCATGCATGAGATTGACAATTTGGGTGGAAGAGCAATTTATGTTCAATCTGGTAAGTCCATCTATCTGATAATCAAAAATCTACATTACATGTGGTCAGTGTGGCATGATCGATGATTTTAGCTTTTTTTGTTGCTTATTTGTTTCATGTATGTTGCATCGTCGTCATTGTGCAGGTGTTCCCCTCCCTCTCGACCCTACATGCGAGACTGTAGGCGTCAGGGGCGAGCCGCCTCCTCCACCACCATGCCTTCCCAGCCTCAGCCGCCAGTTCTGGCGCCTCGCTGTCTCCTCCTCTGTCTGTCGGATGCCACTTCAGCAGCATATGTCTTGATGTCCTGAAGCTGCTGCGTGGTGGTTCTCCGTCTTCCATCTCAGATGCCAGTTTTTTAAATTTCTCAGATGCCAGTTGGCTCTTCCTGTTCTCTCATAAAACGAGATGTCATGTCAAGCCTCCTGTTTTCTGGCCGAAACTCGAACAGATGGATGCCGGCTGTGTGGTGCGATTCAAGATGTCACCACCCGAGAGATGACGGCGATGGCGTCATCATGCATGGTAGAATATTCTTCGCGGATTTTATCGTCAAAGCTAGTGTTGTAAAATTATTTATTTTGTCAGCTCCAGCCAGAATTGGAACGTATATAAATTCAGATATAGTTAGGCATCATCACACTGTAATTGCCATCCTACCCTAGTGCCATGTACATGAGCTCCAGGAGACCACAGATCCATGGGGCCATGTGCGTACAGTCATGGCTTTTGAGTTCTGACATGAGTAGAAGTCTTGCTGCTGTATAAACTTAGTATAACTACTACTTAAATCTCTTGAATTTTTACTCGTATCAAATTGAGTTCCAGCAAGAATTTGTCAAATCAGACAGCGTAATGCTCCGTTGGAACAGAAGGTGCAAACATCTTGAATCGTCGTCATTGAGCAAGTAGATGGAAAATCCATCCCACGTATACCTCCACGACAATCTCTTTTGGAAAATCCATCCCACGTATACCTCGACTATAGAAGTAGATGGTGCTTCCCCATTAGAATCCTTTGGCAGTCACATGAATAAATATCAAGCTAAATCATAATAATAACAAGGTACAAGTCGTCGCCAGCTCTTGTGCTGAAAGACACAATTTCCTGACGTACCAAAGTTGACGGGCCAGCAACATCCAACAATTTCCTGACATACCGTGTGGTAAGTCTTGGTGCGCCATGGCCTCCTCCTACCTTGATTTTTAGAGGCGTTGTTGCAACCCCCGCCTTTGCATTCCCAAAGCCGTTTGTTGATTTTGGCTCCTCCCCATGGACGGAGGAAGGGGGGACGGGCAGGGGCTAAGCCACCCCAACAAATTGATTTTCTTCATAAACTCACTTATAATCATGCTTATAATTGGTAGTTCTAAGCTATTTCGCCCCCGCCAACTTGATTCTGCCCCCTCCAATGATGAGTGCTGGCTCCGTCCCTGCTCCTCCCTGTGTCTCGATGGTGGCGCTGATGGTACGGTGGAGGCTGTTGATTTTGACATCTTGAACGGCGCCTTCGTGCATCAGAATCAAGGCGCCTTCACTGGAGTATCAAGTAAACTTCTTTATTTTGTGCTTCATTTAGTTTTGCTTGGTTTTTACACCATATGTGGTACTCTGCTGCTGTGAGGTGCGCGTGTATGTTGTAACTGGTTCCGCTAGTTATTCAAATGAACGTTATTTTAGAACATGTCTAAATACATGTATGTCAAAAGTAGCTCGAACATCTTATATATTGATACCGAGGAAGTAACTTTAAACCGGTTGTTGGCTGGGTCAAATCAAAATCAGTCTCATTTCGTAACTTTCTGTCTAAAAGGGCACGGCCGGCGGCTAGCTTTTTCCTAAATCAGAAAAACTTTGTACTTTAGATCATCTCGTATCGATCGGCCCCAAACACGCGTGCGCGGTGCGGCAGCTTGTTCTTCTTCGGTTCTTCCAGACCGAGCTTTGCTCACGTGCGTTTTGGCAATAAGCCAATAACCGACCTAGCTAAGCAAAGGGTTCGATCAAAGGCGCTTTTCAGTCTAGCTGCCTCTGGAGGACCCCACGGTTGTTCATCACGTCCGAGACCTAGAGTAGGAGCGTCTACTCTAGGTGGTTGTTTGGATACGGAATATTAGCTATCAGTTTTCACAAAACGGGTTTTAGGCTGATTTATAGGAAAACCAGTTTTACTAACTTTTCGGTTAAGAATGGGCCTATAGAAAACATTGTTTGGATTAGGATTTTGTAACAACTACGTAGTTTCTTAACAGAGCAGAGATACGGGACGTTCACATTACACAGTTGACACGCAGAGAAGAATTAACAGCGAGAAGACCTCGTCGAGCAGCCACAGCAAGACGCACAAGGGGGTCGCCCCGTCCATGATGTCGTGTTGGCGCCGGCGGCGACGACGAGAACCATGAGCAAGTACCAAGTATCCGGCCAGAGGCCCAGAGCAGATCACGTGCAGCAACGGCGGCGACGACGAGAACCATGAGCAAGTACCAAGTATCCGGCCAGAGGCCCAGAGCAGATCACGCGCAGCAACTACATGCATGTATGGCATCGTGCCCATGATGTGCCCTCAACAAAACCAGCACTCCTCACGGTGGATAGGCCGGATCCCTTTGCGGGGGCGTTCTGGCCAGCATGTGGATGGTCCGACGAGGCCATGAGCATTGTTGGTCGCCGTCGCTAGCGTCGAGCAGGTTCAAGTTGCAACCGTAGGCGTTGAAGAGCCTGCCTGTAGAGGGCGGGGACGGCCGGCGAGCGCGGCGTATTGGCAGGGCCGGCTCATCGATTTCAAAGGCCCCGGTGCGAACTTCACCGATGGGCCCGACAACGAAAAAAATCCGATTCAATACATGAATAGATACAATTGCCATTAACTCATAAAACTGATATTTTTCTTGCATTTTTCCAAACCAAGTATTATAGAGATTTCGATGCACAAAAAACATATAGAAATGGCTGGCTAATCTCCATTAATCATGAGAAACAAGACCTCCGTGCATTTTTTGACGCAGAATCATCAATGGGTGTCAAGATCAATACTATCCATCGTATTCTTCTCAATGCAACACATGGCCAAACAATTCAGTCTTTCTTAAGACATTATTGACCTCAAATAATTTTTCAGTAACTTCAGTTTTGATAAACTTTTTTCCGTTGATGCAACGGTCACGGGTATAGTCAAAAGAATACGATACACAACCGAGACATTTAAATAACAGTTTGCAGTTCAGACAAACTCAAATATCTCATCCGCCGACATGATTACATGAATGTGTTTAGCAATGTCATCTGCAATACTTTTAGTTCAGAAACAAAATCGTCTAGATCAACAACTAATGACTTACCACGAGTGAATTGGTTGACAAAAGTAGTGCAACAACTTCTTAGTTCATTATCTCCCAATGATTTCAATTCTTTTGAGTTGAACAAGGGATGCAACAAATTGATAGTCGAATCGGACTGGGTTGTGTCGGGCCGATCGGGCCAGGCTGCCCATGGCCAGGTATAGGCGTGGCTGCTTGCCTGCCTGCTGCCTTGCTGGAATCACACTAGCTAGGCTGGACGTACTTAGTTGTTTGTTGGGCCTCTTTTTTTATTTACTCTCTAATATATATACAAACTGTATATCTATAATGGGCCCCTATTTTACCTGGGCCCCAGCGGTCGCACTTCTCGCCCTGCCCTTAAGCCGGCCCTGCTTATTGGGTCTGAAGGACCAGCTTGGCCACCTCCGGCCAGGAGCCCACCGCCATGGCTTCGTCACGGATGGGAGTCAGCCTGAAAACATGCACTGCCGCCGTTGCCGCGAGGCAAACCCGGAGTCTGGCAGCGCGCAGGAGTCGGCCAAGAGCTATAGGAGGAGGCCGTACGTGTGGTCTCCACCGGCAGATCCCGAGGCGCCAAGAATGTTGCAAACGTATCGACGAAGTCGTCGCCCATGGCCCTTCTCCAATCACGTAGCGATCGAGTTATGTGTAATCACGTTTTTGCAAAAACGACTAATAGCTGTTTTTTCCGGCACGCGTTTTCCTGGCTTTGTGGAAACCTAGTTTTATCTATTCGTTCGTCACAAAGGGGACACTATAGCCACTGTTATGCACTGTTCGCCCCCAAACGTGACGTTCAGACGGGATTTACTCGGTGCAAGATTAACTTCTTGGAATGCCTTGTTGGTACAGTTGGCTTCTATCCAACTTACGCAAGGTTCCGATGAATTCCGTTGGAATCTATGCGGGAATGGAAAATTCTCAGTAGACTCCATGTATAGGGCGCTTGCGCTTTCTGATATTCCAGTCGTCGATAACAAAAATATATGGCAAATGAAGATCCCACTTAAGATAAAAGTGTTGTGTTTTCGTGGTATCTTCGTAAGGGTGTAAGATAACCTTGTCAAACGAAATTGGCATGGGAGTACCAAGTGTATGTTTTGTTCTAAACAAGAGACAATAAAACACTTATTCTTCGAGTGCGATTTTGCTCGTTCTATATGGTCATCTATCCAAATAGCATCTAACTTATATCCGCCCAAGTCGGTTGCAAATATCTTTGGCAACTGGTTACATGGGATAGATAAGAATGTTAGAACGGTTATTAGGGTGGAAGCGATTGCTGTTATTTAGTCGCTTTGGCTTAGTAGAAACGACAAGGTTTTCAATGACAAAAATGTTTCTCTCTTGCAGGTACTCTACCGATGCATAAGTACTCTCCGTACGTGGTCCACCTTACAGCGCTTGGGACATCAAGATCTCTTTACGGAGGCGTGTGCACGCTTGGAAGAGGTGGCGAGGGACATTTTTTCACAACATGGGTGGCCGCTTGATCGCCGGATTGGTCCTCCATAGGCTGTTTTGATATTCATATCATAGACGTTTTTCATTGCTGAGGATTGTAATTCGTCTATTTTCGCATTTCTTGTACTTTGTACGTTGGATTGCGGCTGTGTGCATTTGTTATGCAGAGGCCGGGCGTAATACTCCAAACTTTTGAGTAATAAAGCCCTTTATCTAAAAAAAAGGTATTGCGTCCAAACAGGATTTTAGTTTAAGGGCATGTATAATGGTAGAGAAGGTGTGCCTTGTCTAGTTGTCTTGGACATCCACATCATTTAAAGAAGACAAAACTATAAGTTGTACACCGTGTTATTTCTTATTGTCATCCCTAACAATTAATGATAATTGATTAAATTTTTGTAGGAAATCCAGGTTCTAAGGAAAGACAAATGGTAAAATGGTGAAATTAGCCTTCTCTTATTTCATAAGAGATCATCTCTTAGCTAAGGGAAGGCAACCTCCTCTTTCTTCATTCTCTCTCCGCCAACTAGACAATTATCCTATGTGTCCATGTTAAGAGAAGGCTGACGCCACCCCATTGTACATGCCCTTACACGGTTATTCCAATCTACGGAAAACCAGTTCTCTACAAACCCGCTATCCAAACAAGGCCGCTTGCTTGTTAAACGGTAAATCTTCATAGAGTATGTTTTGTAGACCCCGTAAAACGTCTTTATGTTTTTTGCACCTAACGTTTTTGTGCAAGATCACACAAGTCATCGTCACCTCCCACATCTGCTCTTTCGACCAAGTTAGAGCAGGATACGCGACAATATCACACCGAGCTTGAAGCACACCAAATGCCTGCTCAGCATCCTTTCTGGCACCCTCCTGTTCTGCTACAAAATGAGACTGACTTTGATCTTGAGGCTGGGAGATGGTATTGACAAATGTTGACCCTTTCGGATAGATCCCATTAGCTAGATAGTACCCCTTGTCATATCCATGGCCATTGATCTCGTAGTTGCACGGTGGAGCTTCGCCTTCAGTTAGTCGGTTAAAAACCGTTGAACATTGAAGTATGTTGATGTCATTGGGAGTTCCAGTCATACCAAAAAACATGCCAAATCCACAAATCTTTGTCAGCCACTGCCTCTAGCACGACACTGCACTCTCCAAGATGACCCTTGTAAACTCTTTGCCATGCGAATGGCCAATTCTTCCATGTGCAGTGCATGCAGTTGATACTTCCAAGCATAACATAAAATCCTCTAGCTGCATTTTGTGCCATGAGCCTAGCTCTGTCACCTTCATTTGATTGTCTCAAATACTTTGGCCCAAGCACATCAACGACCGCCCTGAAATACCGATAGAAGGTCGCGATGATGGTAGATTCAGCCATGCGGAGGTATTCGTCTATTGCATCTACGGGAGCTCCATATGCAAGAACTCTCAAAGCAGCCGTGCATTTATGGATAGAGGAGAAACCAACCAGTCTGGTGCAGTCGCTCTTCAGCTTAAAGTAGTCACCGACTCACCGTACTCTGCACGCCCATCAAAACGACCATGAATAGGTCCCTGTTCATACTAAGCCGCCGCCGGAATTCCTTCTCCCTGTGAGTGGGATAGTCGGCGAAGTAGTCTTGCCACATCATATGTCCCGTCATCCGGAGGCGATCTTTGTTTATCCTCTTACCCCATCTTCGAACCTCCAATCCGAGGCGCGTCATTCATCTGTCCAAGCAAACCAACTAGGCAAGTGATGATTGTCAAGTGTTCGTCGACCACGACGTTGGAGGCGGCATGAGCGGTGAGCAATGCGTTGCCGCGATTGCCGACACGTCCGGTTGCGTCCCTAAATCTATGCGCGAAGCGGGGTTGCCGGACACTGTATTGGTGCGCGAAGCTTTGTCAACAACTTGCAGCTACCGGAAAAAATGATGATTATCACTTGATTGACAGGTATATAATGTTCTGTGCTCCTATACTAGTTGATTTAATCATTGCTACAAAACTAACTTGTTTGTTTTTAATGAACATATTGATTCGCCTTGTTCTTACTTTGCCGGTCTCAACCGCAACCGGTGAGCGTGCATTTTCTACAATCAAACTTGTGAAAACATGGCTTCGAAATAAAATGGAAGATGAATTCCTAAGAGATTGCTTGGTAATATACATTGAAAAGGAGATTGTCGTTGGAATAACGACAGATGCAATTATAGATGAGTTTGATGAAGCACCACGTCGAGTGGACTTCAATTGAAAAAGTGTTGGTTGCTCTATCTCCTGTTGCCTAGATTTTTGTTAGCTAGTAATATGCGATCGTATATCCTTTTGTCCTCAGACAATTATTCGATGAATGGTGGTATAATTAATGAAAATAATAATTTGTCATCAAATCGTCACACTTTTTGCCTTTTTCTGGCATTTTTGAGTTGTCTTCTTTGTCCCCCTCCACTAACCTCCAAACAATTTTCCTGCCTATGCCGTTGCGCGCCGGAGCGCCCAGAACACCTATTGGGAGCGTAGTTGGGCAGGCCGGTAGAGATGACCTAACTAAGAGCATCTCCAGCCGTCCCCCCAGATATTGGGTTGCGGGGAAAACTTTAAAATTTATCCGTAACCTTGCCGCCAAGATCTATTCTATGAAGGTACATTGCACCCCATAATGCGATGATCTAGAATACTTACAAACACCGTTGCGGAAGATCTTGTGTTTGTCGAAGTAGATGTCGGTGTAGCCTGATGAAGAATCTCACGTCCATGCCGGGAGGTGAGATTTTCGCCGAACGTCATCGTTGATGTAGACCTTGATGAAGTTGCTCCTTTGTCCAAGGAACTCGCTTGCATGAATCCCGCTATAGCGGTATTCACACATACACCTTGTCGATCCACCCCGTGCGTTCACCGCCTAGCTACTAGCACGTGGTGAAGAGAGTCGGCCTTACGGCGTAGTTTAGGTGGTAGATCTAATCAACTAGATTAAATCTATATGAGAAGTAGAGACGTCTAATTCTCAACACATGAGATCTACAAGAGAGAGAGAGGGAACTTGCAATTGCTTGCTTTCGTATATCTCAAACCCATGGGGTTTGTGGTGTTTATATAGTAGTCCAAGGGGTGGAGGGACTTGGGGAAGGGGCAAGCCCTCCCCCTTGGGCCGGCCGGCCAAGGAAGGGAAGGGGGAGTCCCTCCCCCTCCCCAACTCGGATTGGGAGGAGGAGGACTCCTCCCTCCCAATCTTTCCAAACCTACCCAACTCCACTTGGAAGGGGGAGGAAACCTCCCACCACTCCAATCCAATCCAAAGGAAAGAAGGGAGGGGGAAGGAAACCTTCCCCTCCCCAACTCGGATTGGGAGCGGAGGTTCCCCTCCCACCCGCCTCTTGCCTTGTGGGGCCCGCCATCGGCCGCCGACCCCATGTGGGGCCTGCCCTGGCTGCCGACCTCGCCGCCGGGAGGGGGAGTCCCCTCCCGACTTGGAAGTGACTTTCCATATATATTTTTCCAACATTTATTAATTAAATAAATAATTAATTGTTTTGTCTAATTAATTCCTAAATGAATATTTCCTTTTACAGAAAATTCCCGGAATTAATTACTTATCATATAACTCATATTTATATGAACCGGGATACCTAGTATCCGCCGACAAAACATCGGAACAATATTCCTTCTTTATAACACCGGATTAAATCCGCTGATGATAGAAATCATTCTATCATCCCGGGACATTAGATGTCCGCATTCTCTCTAACTTATAATTCACCGGAACAAAACCCAGCGACATCGGAGCTACTCCGACACAATCTCATTCCCACTAAAACTACAACTTTACTCTCAATCAAAGATTGACCTACAGCTTAAGTGTGTGACCCGAAAGGTTCAGCAATCACAAAGTATTGTTTGGGAGCTTACCAAACAATAACCAGCAGTGGGTTAGGCATTCGTACTGGCACCCTTGTGTTGTGAATGAACAAAAGAACCTGTGCGTTACTCATTACGCTTAATCCCCTTACGTGCACGATACCAATGATATCTCGAGATTGAGACAATGTGCTCTAGTGTGATCAAACCCTTTGATCATAACACATATTATTCTCGTACCAATATCATTCTCTTTTCTCATTCCATATATGTTGTCCCGTGATAAATCACGCTTGTGTCTGGCCAGACGATTGGGTGACAACAATAATACTGAGATGGCCTAGAGGATGTATCTCTCCATCGTCTGGAGGAGTAAGTGCCATTCTTGAACGATCTCTGTTCCAATACATTATCTAGTTCAAGCCCAAAAGCCACCTATCATAGTCCCATGTTACTGCAAGACGTTAAGGCTCGAATGTCGAATAAGCGGTCACAAGATATTCTCATAGCATAGGGATCTAGCTAACGATAACTAAATAGATGATCAATCGCTATTTCATCGTCGACGATTTGTCTCATAGCGATCATACGGTGGGTCGGTTCAGTGCGATTATCATTCCGATAATCCACTCCTATAGTTGAATGACTTATACAAAGTCCATGATCAGGAAAACATGATCATCGAGCAACAAGATAGGCTAGTCTTAGAGACAAGACCAGGAACTCTTTTTCCGTTCATATCTCTACACGTGTATCGGAGGTTTTCCTCTTGCATACGTTGTATTTGCTATACAAGTACCCAATACAGTTGTAGCATAAAGATATAAACATTAATAATAAACATGGAGATAAATAATAAACTTAATTATTATTGTCTCTAGGGCATATCTCCAACAGTCTCCCACTTGCACTAGAAACAATAATGATTCTAGTTAGCATGATGACATGACACCAAATGGAACTAAGGTGCCACTCACGCTTTCGCATGCGGATCTGAAACTGTGTCCTTACTTGATCCAACCAAAGTTCATAAACTTTTTATCACCTCACATGCCAAACTTGACTATGTAAGTCGGATATATTAGGAATTGGATATGGGCTTTCCGGTTCCGTAGTAGCATTAATAATACCCGGTTGATATTATCATACCATCTTTGAAACCTCACCTGAGTAATGACTCATCCAATAACTTGCTTATCATGACGTCTCACATCAATGACGCAACTATCCTCGATAGATAAACTATCTTTGTTGTAGAATCCACTCATAAGATACATGTGATTTTGATAAAATCAAAACACTTAGTATTTATCATTTGAAAAACATTTATCAGAATAAATTTGATTTCATAATTCCACCACAAATATGTATACGAGTAACTTCTCTATACACACTATTTGAAGCTTTACAAAATCCACCTTGTTGGTCTTTCCTTTTGTAATCTCACCATCAGGTTCTTTTACCAAACCTTTTATGATCAATTACAATCTTAATTAACTGCTCTTATGAGAATATCCTTTTAAGAATTTCTCATTAACGCCGGTGGCAAAACTTTATAAAAGTTTAGCACTTTGGAAACTTTCCGGCTTTATGTACTATATATAGCAATGTCATAAGCAAAATCACATTAAATGATTTGATCTTATTCCTCTCTATTCGCTCATCCAGGACTACGAAGGTCAAGGTATCTCGCAAATATCACGCTATGAATTCTTGATCAAATTTCTTTGACTCAAGACACAATTCGAAATTACCTTTCAAATTGCACTTTAGTACATTCATACTCATGTTTATTAAATTCTATCTTAGAGACAAAACTTTAATAAGACATTTTCCGACCTTTTATTTAAACTCTTTAAATCACGAGATTTATATATTTATTAATTCGGCCTAGCCTTATTCAATAAATATAATATCAGCTCCCACTGTCTTTTAAGTCCCTTCGATTTATATAATGAAAAGAATAAAATTCTTACTCATTAATACGACTGACTTCAAACATTCATAATATAATTATCTAGATTATTTTCATAATCCAAATAATTATCCTTAGCAATATATTGCTACTTTAGTTCAATAACAGCATCAAGCAATTGATATGAAAAGTATTGCAACTTTCACTATCAGTTATTCGTCCTTGATAAAAAATTTAATCAAGACTAGCTCTATGAATATTAGATATTCATATCTGTCCTTTCTTTATGAAATATTCATGCACATGATTTTACATCACATCCAAAACTCTCAAGATTGGATCTTGAGTCTCATGAATTTTTCTTGAACTCCTTTTATGACAAATGCCGTCATTAATGAATGTTCATTATTCTGTTTGTAATTGTTTTGCTTATATCATGTTCCTGGACATTTAAATGATTTCAATCACCTAGTGATTTAATCATCAAATTCCTCACATGACCTTTTAATACTTAATTCGAATCATGTATGCCTTACATGTATTCCTGGACAAAAAATGATATGGAAACATTTGCATGTTTCCTTTCTCATTCTAACACTTGCCCAAAGACTCCAGTCTTAATTTAGTATTATGATTTCCACTCTCTTTCATGAGAAGACACTTTTCTCCAATTCTAAAGTCAACAAGCATTTAGAATTATGTGTGGAAGTCACTTGCCAAAATAACAATTTTGGACTTTTGCAAAACACCTTTTCAATTCGAACTTAAAACTTTAAATCCTTAATTGAAAAATATGGAACTTACTATCAAAATAACTCTAAGTTATAATTGATATAGGTCCCTATCAAACAAAATAATCTATTTACTTTAGTGGGTAATTTGGAATTCTAATTTCACAACACATTAGCAAGACTTTGTAACATTTCCTTTTAATCTTTATCTTGCAAAAGATTTTATTACCATGATGATTTCGAGTTACCAAAATCCATCACAAGTAATTTGACTAAGAAAAATTTCCTTTGTCAACAATGTTACAATATTTTATTAAGTCCTTTCTTTAACTTTAATCAAATTCCTTTGATTCCTTTATTTTGATTCTCACACTCTCCCACTGAATTTATGAAACATTGAAACTTCAATAATTTCATTAACTCTATTTCATTAATATGCAACTTCATATTAATCTCAATAGAATTGAATTAATGGGTAGATTCCACTCCTTTATGTAAATCTCGAAATTTACTAGTGCCTAGCACTTTGCCAAATTCGAGTCTACTAAATGCCTAGCATTTTGTGGATTTCGATTTTCATCAAATGCCTAGCACTTTATGAATTTCGAATTTCTCCAAGTGTATGACACTTTGTGATTTTAGTTTTATCCATTTAATTTAGAGATAACTTTAAGAGTCTCAAAGAGAACCAACGAAAAGTATAACTCCAAATTAAAGATTAAACTAACTTTATTATTACTCAAAACTTTAAGTAATAACTTGAATCAAAACAATAAAGACTTAACAAACAAATAATTAATGACATATCACAATAAAGAAGATATAAACTTTGAATTTCCAAACTTGGAATTCCCACACATACTTTATAATTCGAACAATGACTTGTTCCAGAATATAAAATATTCATTATAATGATCGAACTGAAAATAACTCTTATTTAAAGTTCTAGTGTAAATCTTCTCTATTGACTTGGATTGAAGACATAGTGGTGATCATGGCGCATTGAGTGCCTTTCTTTCCCCACTTCCTCCAATTCTTCCTAAATCTCTTGTCTCTTTCCCTTTTCACATTGCGATCATGCAACATGAAAAATTTCAGTATTCACATACCAAAATATATTCGAGTCGAGATTATGTCAATAACTTGTGTATAACTCGTATACCTCTTGTGGACTTGCCACTGTCTTGCAAGAAGGATGTTGTCATCAGATGATGCACATAGATATCCAACTCAGCTGATAAGAGCATTTTGAAGACTTCCTTGACTTCTTCTCTACTCCCATCAATTCATAACACGCCACAAAGACGTAGTATAATTATGGTAGTATCTTGGAAGTGTGTCAACAACTTGATTTCCTGGAATTGGTTGCCCAATATCCTCAAGCTTCCTGAGTATTTTGCAGAACTTAACCTTGTGCTCCCTCATCAAGCTTTCGCTTAATAGTTTGCAAGATCTAAGTTCTCCATTGAGTTTGTCGTTTAGCAAGACATAACTGGTACATGAACCGAGCTTTCAAAACTTCCATAAGACGGAAGGGGCGATAGTATGGATAACTCTCGCTAAGCTTGGGACACATCCTGTCTAGCATAACCATACTCACTTCATACTCATGTTTCTCCATAGGAGAATATTCTTCTTCTACTTCTGGAACAGTTGTATCCAGAATATGCTCTAATCGCGTCTACTGAGATTATCTCTCAGCCCGTGAAGCCAATCCGTAAAGATCACGCTTCCCACAGTTAACTTTCCTAACAAGTCTTCTTCATAATTTTTCAACGGGATCCATTTCTACAACAAAACAAGTTTATTTAGACTTCTAGTTTATTACTAATTTTAATGCACTACTTTAATTCAATCAAACATGAATCTAAGATATGCTCCCACTAAGTCCAATAATCCTCATGATTGGCACTAAGTGATTCAGGACCCGATTGCCCTACGAAGCAAGCATGGATACATGTCATGTCCGTCGGCCAACCGGTAAGCACTATGCTAGTTGCAGCAGCTACAACTCCTGTTCGTCTTTCGACGGATGTGTTCCGAACTCATGGTTGTGTTATGCTTGGACGTCAAGACAACCAACCGACACTGGCTGCTGGAACTGTTCGCGCCCGCCTCCCGAACCCTTGGTGCACATTACTCCTGGATACAGGTCGCACGGCAACAAGCATCCGGTTTGACGGTGCCACGGTTGGTAAGAACACGATCTCCTTGATTTTGTATGAGGATTCACCCTAATAAACGACTACTGCGCAATCAAGGTGCAAACAACAAAGGATAAACATCACAGGCAATTAATAATAATTCATGTGCTTTGGTATAGCCTTTGTTATTCTCGGAAGTCCTTGGCGCTCGTCCTTGAGGATCACCATCTTCATTGTTCCCGGTCATGGCAAAATTCCCGAAGGAAAATTACCATATCCGAAACTCGCCAAGTACACGTCGCCGACGCAATGCCGGCGCCTCCTCCCGGTCTCCACGATGAACTCTTCTTCGCTTGATTGTCGATGACGAACTCGATCAATTGTTTTGGCTCCCACCATCATGTTAAGACACCGTAACAAAATAGCTATACCAAAACACATGCACACAATCCTGCAAAACCAAGTTAGACGTATCTAACGCTTTGTTTGCAAGTTTTACGTGGCTTTGTAGGCTCTACGGAATTACCGTCACTACCTACGTATTGAAGCACGTTTAGGCTAGTTGCTAGATTAACATTGCGGGGTGATTGAGATCCCAACATTACGAAAACGTTGCAGAACCCCAATCTAAACGATCACATGTGCGCGTGACCCCCGTGAGGCGTCCAACCCTCAGGCCCAATCCATTATACATCAACGTCCACAACTAAGGGTATAGACCCGAAGCTACTGAAGCACATCGTTGGCGCCAACAAGCATACTAGGAGCAGCCGGAAGGTCCGCGGATAGCCAGAAGTTCGTAAAGATCTTGCCAATACTGCCATGGAATATATGCACAACTTTTGGGAAGCAACTAAAATAAACTTAATGCAAGAACCATGCAATGCTCACACCAACTGGTGCTCTAGATCAAATCATACCAACGCATAGATCGGCTCTGATACCACTATTGGGTTGCGGGGAAAACTTTAAAATTTATCCGTAACCTTACCGCCAAGATCTATTCTATGAAGGTACGTTGCACCCCATAATGCATGATCTAGAATACTTACAAACACCGTTGCGGAAGATCTTGTGTTTGTCGAAGTAGATGTCGGTGTAGCCTGATGAAGAATCTCACGTCCACCGGGAGGTGAGATTTTCGCCGAACGTCATCGTTGATGTAGACCTTGATGAAGTTGCTCCTTTGTCCAAGGAACTCGCTTGCATGAATCCCGCTATAGCGGTATCCACACATACACCTTGTCGATCCACCCCGTGCGTTCACCGCCTAGCTACTAGCACGTGGTGAAGAGAGTCGGCCTTACGGCGTAGTTTAGGTGGTAGATGATTAGATCTATATGAGAAGTAGAGACGTCTAATTCTCAACACATGAGATCTACAAGAGAGAGAGAGAGGGAACTTGCAATTGCTTGCTTTCGTATATCTCAAACCCATGGGGTTTGTGGTGTTTATATAGTAGCCCAAGGGGTGGAGGGACTTGGGGAAGGGGCAAGCCCTCCCCCTTGGGCCGGCCGGCCAAGGAAGGGAAGGGGGAGTCCCTCCCCCTCCCCAACTCGGATTGGGAGGAGGATGAGGACTCCTCCCTCCCAATCTTTCCAAACCTACCCAACTCCACTTGGAAGGGGAGGAAACCTCCCACCACTCCAATCCAATCCAAAGGAAAGAAGGGAGGGGGGAAGGAAACCTTCCCCTCCCCAACTCGGATTGGGAGGGGAGGTTCCCCTCCCACCCGCCTCTTGCCTTGTGGGCCCGCCATGGGCCGTCGACCCCATGTGGGGCCTGCCTTGGCTGCCGACCTCGCCGCCGGGAGGGGGGAGTCCCCTCCCGACTTGGACATGACTTTCCATATATATTTTTCCAACATTTATTAATTAAATAAATAATTAATTGTTTTGTCTAATTAATCCTAAATGAATATTTCCTTTTACAGAAAATTCCCGGAATTAATTACTTATCATATAACTCATATTTATATGAACCGGGACACCTAGTATCCGCCGACAAAACTATCGGAACAATATTCCCTTCTTTATAAACACCCGGATTAAATCCGCTGATGATAGAAAACATTCTATCATCCCGGGACATTAGATGTCCACATTCTCTCTAACTTATAATTCACCGGAACAAAACCCAGCGACATTGGAGCTACTCCGACACAATCTCATTCCCACTAAAGCTACAACTTTACTCTCAATCAAAGATCGACCTTCAGCTTAAGTGTGTGACCCGAAAGGTTCAACAATCACAAAGTATTGTTTGGGAGCTTACCAAACAATAACCAACAGAGGGTTAGGCATTCGTACTGGCACCCTTGTGTTGTGAATGAACAAAAGAACCTGTGCGTTACTCATTACGTTTAATCCCCTTACGTGCACGATACCAATGATATCTCGAGATTGAGACAATGTGCTCTAGTGTAATCAAACCCTTTGATCATAACACATACTATTCTTGTACCAATATCATTCTCTTTTCTCATTCCGTATATTTGTTGTCCCGTGATAAATCACGCTTGTGTCTGGCTAGACGATTGGGGTGACAACAATAATACTGAGATGGCCAAGAGGATGTATCTCTCCATCGTCTGGAGGAGTAAGTGCCATTCTTGAACGATCTCTGTTCCAATACATTATCCTAGTTCAAACCCAAAAGCCACCTATCATAGTCCCATGTTACTGCAAGACGTTAAGGCCCGAATGTCGAATAAGCGGTAGCAAGATATTCTCATAGCATAGGGATCTAGCTAACGATAACTAAATAGATGATTAATCGCTATTTCATCGTTGACGATTTGTCTCATAGCGAGATCATTCGGTTGGGTCGGTTCAGTGCGATTATCATTCCGATAAACCACTCCTATAGTTGAATAACTTATCCAAAATCCATGATCAGGAAAACATGATCATCAATCAACAAGATAGGCTAGTCTTAGAGACAAGACTAGGAACTCTTTTACCGTTCATATCTCTACACGTGTACCGGAGGTTTTCCTCTTGCATACGTTGTATTTGCTATACAAGTACCCAATACAGTTGTAGCATAAAGATATAAACATTAATAATAAACATGAGATAAATAATAAACTCAATTATTATTGTCTCTAGGGCATATCTCCAACACCAGAGCCCCCCAGGAGGCCTTTTTCGCGTCGCGCCGGCCAAAAAGCGCCGTTTTTCTACCAGTCGGCCCCCCAGAAGCCCAGTTAACGCCAAAACGGCGGAAAATAGCGCCGGCGCACCCAGGCGAAACCCAGCCCACTGGGTTCGGCCTGGGAGGCCGGCGGAAGGAAAAGCACGCGTGGGGCAGCGCTGTCGGCGAGACGAAGCATTTTCCCCACCCCGACTCGCCTTTTTCTCTGTCCGCATCGCCGTCACCGCCACCACCCCTCCCTGCGCCGCCGCACACAAGCAGCTAGAAACCCCCCGTCGAGCCCCACCACGCCGCCGGCGCCGCCCACTCTCCTCTGCCGCGATCTAGCCGGCTGGGCGGCTCTCGGGGCGATGCGCGTCCACCCCGCCCGCAAGGTGTTCGGCGTTTCGCCCGACCGAAGCCATGGGCTCCGATGACGAGGAGGTGCTCGACGAGCTCTTCGACGAGGAAGATCAAGCCGCCATCGACGACGAGGATTACCTCGTGGTCTTGGCCTGCCTCGCCGGCTTGCTCGTCAACAGCGGGCCGCGCCGAGTTGGATCGACGCGCGGGCGGCGCAAGAGCAAGCAAAGGCAGCGGTACGAGGGCTACTGCATCCTCTACTCCGACTACTTCGCCAATGATCCTACGCAGGACGAGAAGGTGTTCCGGCGCCGGTTCAGGATGAACCGCACGCTCTTCCTCCGGATCATGCATGCCATCCGGGAGTTCGACACCTACTTCAAATTGAAGAAGGACTGCACCGGCACGGTAGGCTTTACCTCAATTCAGAAGTGCACGATGGCCATGAGGTTGCTTGCATATGGTGCTCCCGCAGATGCACAGGATGACTATCTGCGCATGAGCGAGTCCACGGCCCTGAAGTGCTTGAACAACTTCTGCCGGGCAGTGGTTGCAGTCTTTGGCCCAAGGTACTTGCGATTACCCAATGCGCAAGACACTGCTCGCCTCCTCGCATAGAATGAAGCAAGAGGCTTTCTTGGGATGCTTGGTAGTATCGACTGCATGCATTGGGCATGGAAGAACTGTCCATTCGAGTGGCAGGGGATGTACAAGGGAAAGGAAGGAGAGTGCTCCGTGATTCTCGAGGCCGTGGCTTCATATGATATGTGGATTTGGCATTCATTCTTTGTATGCCAGGAACCCACAACGACATCAATGTCTTGCAGTGCTTGGATGTCTTTTCCGACCTTGTTGAAGGCCATGCTCCACCTGTGAACTACGAGATCAATGGGCACCAGTACACAAAGGGCTACTACCTTGCAGATGACATCTACCCCAAGTGGGCAACATTTGTGAAGAGAATCTCCAACCCTGTGCCAGGAAGCGTGAAGTCTTGGTTTTCCAAGTGCCAGGAGGCTTGCAGGAAGGATGTTGAGCGGGCATTTGGCGCGCTGGAGTCTCGATTCGCTGTTGTCCGGTACCCAGCTTTGACTTGGTCGAAGTCCAACATGTGAGAGGTGATGCAGTGTTGTGTGATCTTGCACAACATGATCATTGAGAGTGAGCGGGAAACCCGGTGCCTGCCAATGAGGCAATGTCACCATACTACCGCCAGGGTCCTCTTGCAGATGTTGATCACCAGGTGCCGGCGCCATGGGCAGCGTTCCTCACCAGACGCCGGGAGATTCGAGATGCTGAAACACATCTAGCTCTACAGAATGATCTGGTGAAGCACTTGTGGGCGCGTAAGGGCAATGACAATGGCAATGCCGATGCCGATGCCTAGTACGATTTGTTTTATTTGCTTGCATTGTTTAACTATTCATTTGTGTGTGAATTTGTACATTAAACTATTTATTTCTGTGTGGATTCATATGTTAAACAATTTCTATGTGTGAATTTGTATGTCAAAAAGGGCCAGTCTTTGTTTAAGCCGATTTATGGCCGATTCGCCGGTTGAGCGTTCCACGGCTGATAACGCGCCCCCAGATTCGATTTCGCGCCGTTTCGCGTCACGGTGGCCAGAAAAGGCGGCGTTTTGGATCCGGGGCACAACGGCTGGAGGCCCTAACAAGCATGAGCATGGAGGCCGTAGCTTTTGAAACTAACAAAAGACCTTTTGAAACCTTGATACAGGCCACGACTACACCACCGGTTCATCGTACATGAGTATGCGTTGCACGGGGCCGGCCGACACGGCACATGGAGCATGGCCACCTCCCATACTTTTCTTCTAGCCTTTTCCCCACAGTGCGAAACGAAAAAGAAAACAGAAATGACACGGCACGAAAAAGCCCAGAAATCTGCGCGAGAACCGAGGCCGCAAACGACGACGACGACATCGGGCCCTCCCAGCTGCAGCTACAGCATAGCTAAAAGACGCTTTCGCCCTCGAGGCTCGCGCGCCGAGACCACAGCTCCGGTGGACAGGACCGTGAATTCGTCCCAGTCACAGGGGCAGTTCCGTCAACATCCAGAAGCAGAACCGAAATTAATTTCAAAACCCACCAAAAACCACAGTCCCACCCACTCCACTGCCACTCGCCCACCTCCGCCGCCGCCGCCTCGCCGCCGGCCGGCCGCCCCGACCTAGGGTTCCCCCCGCAGGCAAGCCCACCCCTCCCCGCCCCCGCATTCCCACCAAAGACCTTCGCTTTCTCGGATTTGGCGCAGGGATTTGAGGAGGGGGGATGGCGGCGCCGGGGGGCGGGCGGAGGCCCGACTTCGGCTCCTCGCCGGGGGGCCCGTCGCCCTCCTCTGCGGGCGGCGGGGGTCGGAGGCTGCTGCGGACCCAGACGGTGGGCAACATGGGGGAGTCCAGCTTCGACAGCGAGGTGGTGCCCTCCTCGCTCGTCGAGATCGCGCCCATCCTCCGCGTCGCCAACGAGGTCGAGGCGGGGAACCCCAGAGTCGCATACCTCTGTAAGACCGCCATTCATTCTCACTCTCCCCGATCTACTAGCTAGCCATGGCAAGGAAATCGGAAGCACTGGTTGATTGTTTGCTCTGTGTGCTCTTCCAGGCCGCTTCTACGCGTTCGAGAAGGCGCACAGGCTGGACCCGACCTCCAGCGGCCGCGGGGTCCGGCAGTTCAAGACGGCGCTGCTGCAGAGGCTCGAGAGGGTAACATTGCCACTCATCCCCCCCATGGGTTTCCCCCAAATTACCAGCTCTGGAGGCTGAATGTGCAGCACATGGAGCTTCGAATTGACTTGTAGATGGTTGAATTTCTGATTGCCCCCACTATTTGTGTGTGTGTGCAGGAGAACGACCCCACGCTAAAGGGCAGGGTGCACCAGAGCGACGCCCGCGAGATGCAGCGATTCTACCGCGAGTACTACAAGAAGTACATCCAGGCGCTGCAGAACGCCGCTGATAAGGCCGACCGGTCCGTCTGTCAGACACACACCCCTTCTTCCTTATTATTCTTACCTCTCCTGCTCTAATGTGTTGTGTTAAACCGACCGTCCTTACCTGTCTATCAGAATTTGCTCCATAAGCATGCGTTCGATTGTCACAATGTGCTTCTCTGTCTGTTCGTCCGGTGCTCTGCTCGCTGAACCGCATCAGACTGCTATCCATCATCATGTTAAATGCTACTTAAATGTCATGCTCATGGCTCATTGCTCCTTGCATGCTAGTACTAATCTGCTCCTTCTGTTTTCATCAGTGCCTTGCTCACCAAAGCGTACCAGACCGCGGCTGTCCTCTTCGAGGTCTTGAAAGCCGTCAACGTGTCGCAGTCCGTCGAAGTCGATCAGGCGGTACGTGATCAACTGGTCTTCTTTAGTTGTTGTTATTGTCCTGGGTACTGTCTATCGCTTTCTTTGTTCACAGTCAAAATATTATATTTATCATCTGTCATGCTTACTATGCAGATTCTGGACACACACCACAAAATCGAGGAAAAGAAGAAACTCTATGTTCCCTACAACATTCTTCCACTTGATCCCGAAAGCACTGACCAGGCGATTATGCAATATCCAGAGGTTTTCATCTATCTCCAGACTCAATGCAAATACCGCCTTAAAAGCTCACTGTCTCTTCTTAAACCAAGTTGCTCCTTCGTTTTGTAGATTCAAGCGGCTGTTTATGCTCTCCGGAATACTAGAGGCCTGCCATGGCCCAAGGAAAAGGAGAATGAAAAGAAGCCTGAGGAGAGGAGGAAGCCTGAGGAGAAGAAGACCGATAAAGATCTTCTTGATTGGCTCCAGGCCATGTTTGGGTTTCAGGTAACCGTGCAAGAGATGCTCACTTGGTTTGTTTATATGTGACCCTACATGTATTTAACCTTGACAATGCGCATCATCTAATTTTGTGGCCCTCTTTGCAGAAAGATAACGTATCCAACCAGAGGGAACATCTAATACTGTTACTTGCAAATGTACACATAAGGCAGATACCAAAGCCTGAACAACAATCTAAGGTTCTTATTTCTCCTTCTTTGTTTCTGTCTTTCTTCATGTGCCTACAAGTGATCTGATGGTGAATTCTTGTGCCTTTTGTTGTTTTTTCCAGTTGGATGATAGGGCTCTGGATGCTGTAATGAAGAAGCTATTTAAGAGTTATAAGATGTGGTGCAAGTACCTAGGACGCAAAAGCAGCTTATGGTAGGTTCAACAAAGTGTAACAATTAAAAAATAAGTAGGAAATTTCAGAACCATGATCTATGTCTTCTGCCGTTGATTAGTTACAACTTGCCGAAACAAAGTCAGATTTGATGTTTAGTTATGGCCTTATTTATGCGGTTATGCCCCAGCTTGTCTCAAACATTTGGGTGTATTGATGTGTAGGTTACCAACTATCCAACAGGAAGTTCAGCAGCGCAAGCTTCTCTATATGGGCCTGTACCTTCTAATCTGGGGTGAGGCGGCTAACTTAAGATTCATGCCGGAGTGTCTTTGCTATATCTACCATCATGTAAGATCAATTATTGTTTTGTAGATTGCACTTACTGTGTTTTTTCTTAGCTGTCGTTACGCCATTGCCCTATTAACGCTTCCTACTTAGCACAGTTAGACCTGATCAATTTGTGTAAGAATTTGATGTAGGTATTCAATTAAATATCAATTTAACGTGGAAATTCATTGGTCCTGTTGTCACCATGAGCTTAGGTGTGTTGCAGTGACTGGTCATGGTAGCAACGGCCAATAGCAACACGTAGTGAATAGTTAATTATTTGCTGCACAAGCAAGTTATAATCGGTTATATGGACAAGTAGTTCAGAAAATATTAGTTCTTGCCCACGCTATCAAGTAACAAGTAGACTGAATTTTGGCCTTCTGTTTTCAGCTGATGTTTCATCCAAGTTTGGTAGCATATAGTACTAGCTTCCCTCTCAGTCTCTCACCCTGCTTGTATCCCATGAATTAGGACAGGAGTTCTGGAATTTGAAGTGGTCTCTAGAGGACTTTTTCTCGTAGAATAGGAACTAGAATGGAAGTTTAAGAACCTGTTCTTACCAGCTAATCCTCGCAAACCAATTAATTTGATTGTATTTACAATTCTATTAAGTTAGAAAATAAATAAATTTGGTTCCAAGGATCCAAGCAGGTTATAGCTCAAGGCATATACTTTATTTTTCCCATCTTCATGCCAAAAGAATGTTACATTTCCCATTTCTAATGTTATGAGGTGACATACTGTATTCATAATATATATTTATGGATCACTGCATAGGTAAACCGAATTCATGTTCGTGAGAATGGAGAAAAATGTAGTTTGTAAAAATGTTTGTTGGGGGTTGATTTTTTGTTAGTACGAAGCTTAGTGTGTAATTTATAATTTCTGGTGGCATTATTTTTATTGGTAACAATGCTGTTTCTGATCTTAATATAGATGGCTTTTGAACTGTATGGTATGTTGGCTGGAAACGTGAGCCCAATGACTGGTGAAAATGTTAAACCAGCTTATGGCGGTGATGACGAGGCATTCTTGGTGAAAGTTGTGACTCCAATATACAGAGTTATAGAGGAGGTATAGTTGTATGTTTGTATTCGGACTGCATCTTTTTTACCATTTCAAGCCTGACTGTTAGCCCCACTCTAAAATCCTACAGGAAGCTCACAGGAGCAAGACAATGAAATCAAAACACTCACACTGGAGGAACTACGATGATCTCAATGAGTACTTTTGGTAAGCACAAGTTAGAGTTCGATTCTTGCCTTCAACATATTGTGCCCCATATTTTGACGGAAGCCAAATTGTTCTTGTGTTGCTTTTCAGGAAAGTTGACTGTTTCCGTCTTGGATGGCCCATGCGAGCTGATGCAGATTTTTTCAAAACTCCTAAATTTGCTTATCCTACTCGTCTGAATGGAGTAGGTTTTTTGATAATATTCTTTCCTTGAACTTTCTTTTGTGTCAACACATTGCTAGCTGCCTGTGATATAATATTAAAATTTACATGTGCTAAAACTTGATAAGAGTATTTTTTTGTTCACAATGTATCCGATAATGGAGAACTGCAGCTAGATTTGATCTGCTTGTTTTTCATGTCTTTGCCTTCTCTATTAAGTTGTTAAGCCCATAGTGAATATACACGGATATGTGACATATATTGTTTCCTTCAACATAAAACCAAGACAAATAGTACTTGCCTGGAGTTTCAGTTCTCATGGTACATGTGTTGTTTGTTGTAATGCAGGAGGAAATAACTGCTGGCAGTGTCCACTGGATGGGAAAGATTAATTTTGTTGAAATACGTTCATTTTGGCATATATTCCGTAGTTTTGATAGAATGTGGATCTTCTTGATTTTATCGCTGCAGGTTGGTTGCTCTCAGCTCCCCTCCCCCCTCTCCAGATTCACATACTTCTTATTAACTTATTTTTTATGCAGGCCATGATTATTATTGCGTGGAATGGTGGCACACCAAGTGACATATTTGATGCTGGAGTGTTCAAGCAGGTTTTGAGCATTTTTATAACTGCTGCTGTTTTGAAGTTGGGTCAAGGTATTTGACCGAACTACCTTACAATTTTGCCAATGCATCTAAACTATTTGGTAGGCAGCTCAGTATTCATGAGTCCTACTCTAAGATAATACATCAAATATTCAGAGACACTGCCATGCCAATCTAGCTAGCAATATCTTCTTCCTTTAGCGATGTTTAAGATAATAATACATCAAATAATTCATGAGTCCTACTCTAATACCTTTTCTCTCTACATTTTTGTCGAATGAACAACAGCACTACAGCAGGAGTGGCCTACTAAAAATATGTTGTCCTGTGTTTGCTATTGCCAACAACCTAATGATGATGAATTAGTGAAACCGAGGGATATATCTTTAACCAAAATTTTTTAGTGAAGATGCAATGATGTATGTATAGGGAAATCCACTTCGGCTCATACGTGCATCTACACCCACTACGTAAAAAACGAATTTTAAAATTTCAAACAAAAATTTCAGATGTAATATGAACATTCTATGTTCGTACAAAAAAAATCGGAATGAAAAGACATTTTGTGCGGCCGGTGTAAAAAGATAATTCCCCGGTGTTCAAAAATGCCTGTGCACCTAACATTTTTTTCTCTTTTTATACCGGTAAAAAAATGTCTTTTCGATGCAAAACTTTTGTACGGATATACATTTTTCATATGAATACCGAATTTTTGTTCGATTTTTTTTAATATTTTGAAATGCGCTAAAAATGCATTTTACACAATGGGTTCATCTGCACCCATGAGCCAAAACATCGTGTCCGTATGTATAACACTATTATATTGTATGTACTAACTTAGACAAATATAAACCAATGCAGCAACCCTGGACATTGTTTTTGGCTGGAAAGCAAGAAGAAGCATGTCTTTTGCAAGAAAGCTGCGATATGTCTTGAAGTTAGTATCAGCTGCTGCATGGGTTGTGATTTTACCTGTGACTTATGCATATTCTGGGTCAAGTCCTAATGGCATTACAAAAATAATAAAAGGTTGGCTTGGCAATGGTCAGAATCAGTCGTCATTGTACACTTTGGCTGTTCTTATATATTTGGCGCCAAACATGCTTGCCGCCATGCTATTTATTTTCCCATTTATCAGAAGGTCTCTTGAGAGTTCAAATCTTAAGGTCGTAACATTCATGATGTGGTGGTCCCAGGTAATTTCCACTAATTGTTTATGTCCTTATTTACATGGTTGTGTTTGCTGATACATTTATACAAATATATCTGCAGCCTCGGTTATTTGTTGGTAGAGGAATGCATGAAGGCGCATTCTCCCTCTTGAAGTATGTGAAGAGTAGAAAGACTTGGTTAACTCATCTTCATTCTTAGTTTTACTGTTACACGTTTTTCTGATCACTAAGCACTGTTATACTGATAGGTACACCATATTCTGGGTTATCCTTTTAACAATGAAATTGACTGTGAGCTTCTATATTGAGGTAACTAATCATTCCCCCAGAAAATATAGAAAGTTCCGCGCATTCTAAATGTGGCCTCACCGCTTATCTACATCTTGTTTCCTTAGTTACATTAATTTACCAGTAGCCATTTCCTGCTTTTGAATGTATAAAACGTTAAAACTTCAATAAGCATCAGCAACATGTTAGGAATTCCCACAAAGCTAGCAACATGTTAGAAATTTCCCAAAAAGTTACTGGATGGCATGTCAAATTGTTGGACACAGTAGCTTGTCTCTTGGGATTCAGTTAGAACCAAGCCTTCTTAGCACTGAGCTTCTGCTAGTGCTGTTTATTCATTCTCTTACTTGCTGGTTGCAGATCAAGCCTCTGGTACAGCCAACAAAAGATATAATGAGAACACCAATCCGGACATTCCAGTGGCACGAGTTTTTCCCTCATGGTATTTCTGATGTGTTCCTTTTCTCTTTTGAATCATTTTTTGAAATCTTTTGTGTGCTTATTTTGTTTCTGTTTGCAGGAAATAACAATATTGGTATTGTCATCGCACTTTGGGCTCCAATAATTCTTGTATGTGTCAATCCTATTCTCTGTCAAAAGAAGTTGTTTAACCAATATGCTAAGTTTTGTTACTTGCATTATCCAGGTTTATTTCATGGACACCCAGATCTGGTATGCAGTCTTCTCTACATTGGTTGGTGGTATCTATGGGGCTTATCGCCGACTTGGTGAGGTTAGTAAATATTTCAGATCACACTTTAGTTTTTCATTATTTCTGGATTTGATTGCTCTGTCTTCTTTGGATTCTGAAACGCTGTACTCAGTAGCATATTACAAAACTTCGTTGTATGACTGCTGCTTTAACTTCACCATCTCCACTTTTGAGCTACCATTTCCAGCTGTGAAGCACACGTTATATAATTTTGTTATTACTTATGAATGATCTATCAGCTTACCTCATTATGTTTAGTAACCATCATGCTCTATTGTTTATTTCCCTAATATTGTGGATCATTATCTATCATCAACAAAGGAACTTATGCTCACTTTCTTGGCTCATAAAATCAGATACGGACCTTAGGCATGTTGAGATCTCGCTTTGACTCTTTGCCTTCGGCCTTCAATAAATTGTTGGTTCCTTCTGATGCACACAAGAAGAAAGGTTTCCGTGCCGCTTTTGCCAGTAAACTTGCTAAGGTGAGTTTTCATCTGTTAAACTCATCATCATAGTAGATTATGGGCTGATCAGTATTGAATATGCAACAACATTTGTTAGCTCTTTGACCTGACATAATGTACATGTTATAGCCTTCTGATGATGAACAAGAGAAAGACAAAATAGCTGCAAGATTTGCCCAAATGTGGAATCTAATTATCACAAGTTTCCGTGAAGAAGACCTCATAGATAACAGGGAAATGGACTTGCTACTTGTTCCATACTGCAAAGACCGCGAATTGAATATATTCCAATGGCCACCTTTCCTACTTGCTAGCAAGGTGTTTCTTCTTGACCACTTCATACTTTCTTTACTTGGATTCACACATTTATTTATTTGTACCGCATTTTAGATTCCGATAGCACTGGATATGGCAGCAGACAGTGGAGGAAACCATCGTGATCTGAACAAGAGAATGGGATCGGATCCATACTTTTCCTATGCTATCAGAGAATGTTATGTTTCATTCAAAAACATCATCAACACCTTAGTGTTTGGTCAACGTGAGAAAGCGTATGTTTATCTTACCATACATTTAGTCACTTCTAATCCTTCACTATTGTTCTGTTTTGGTATCTTTTACTCCTGCATAAATATGTGATGCCCATTTCAGTGTTATGCAAGAGATTTTTGCCGTTGTTGATAAACATGTAACTGAAGAGACTCTAATAAAGGATCTGAACATGAGGAATCTTCCAGTCCTGAGCAAGAAACTTATTGAGCTACTTGAGTTACTGGTATAGAACTTGTCATCATGATTCTGGGTCTTGTTTAGAGATGACCTTCCTCCTCACTGTATCTATCTGTTTGAGTACAGCAAAAGAATAAGGAAGAAGACTTGGGTCAAGTCGTTATTTTGTTCCAAGATATGCTTGAGGTGGTCACACGGGATATAATGGAGGATCAAGAGCTAGGCGGGTGAGGAGCTTAGTTTCCTTCTGTCGTAAAATCATGCATTTTTACGGAAATAATGATCCACATCTATGACATGCCGTTGCATCCGTAATTTTGGTCACATACTGTTATTTTTTCTGTGTCACACATATTGGCTTGCGGTCTTCAGGTTTAGGATTACAAAAACACTTTTCTAAATAGATGTCAGGAATCCTTTTATGCTTCTAAATTCAGTGTTTCTTAAAGGTGAACTGTGCTGATTATGGTAACTTGTGTTATATGTTTTCTATTTTTAAAGAGTATTGGAATCCATACACGGAGGAAATTCTAGAAAAGTTGAAACAATGACACCGCTTGATCAGCAAGATCAATTGTTTACGAAGGCTATTAAGTTCCCCGTGGAGGAATCAAATGCATGGACTGAAAAGGTTTGATTTTCATCCCATAGTTTTGTTGATAAGACAGTTTATGATATAATACTTCTGTTGGTCATTGTTTGTGTACTGTACCTACCTTATGCTGATTTCAGATAAAGAGGCTTCATCTTCTGCTCACTGTGAAAGAGTCTGCTATGGATGTCCCTACGAACCTTGATGCTAGAAGGAGAATATCTTTCTTTGCAAATTCTCTTTTTATGGAGATGCCAAATGCTCCGAAAGTGCGGAACATGTTGCCCTTCTCGTAAGTTTACCTATTCTCTGTTTTCTGTAGTACTGTGAGCATTGAATCTTGTTCCTACCAAGCCTTCCATTATATCCTAGAGATATTATAATGCTCTTTCGGCTCACTATACTGATTCTCTGTCTTCATAATGACTATTCATACCATGAATATTGCAATTGCTTACAACTCTATGTTTGTGATTTTGTCTGAAGCACCAAAAGCCTTGCCTCTAATTGGCCCTACCTGTCCAGCAATAAAAGAAAAAAATGATGACATGTGGTTTCATAAAAGATCTAATTATATCGAGTTTTGACTAATATATTGCATAGTACCACAATCTGCTTTTCCAGTTTTTTTAGTTTAAAGGCTTCCTCCGATATGCCTGCTGTCCTTTTTTTACCTTTATAGGCGAGCTGCATGTGTTACATTAAGAATAAAAAAGGAACAAAAACAAACTCTTACTGTCTTACATAAATCTGAAGCTAGCAACAAGGAAAAAACGCGACCAGAAAATCTACGACCTAGCACCCACATACCCTGCAAAGTAGCGATGATGACCACCTATGAGCTAAAGAATTCGCAGCATTTTACTCCAGCCATATACCAGGACATGAAGGTCTGCTTACAGAGTTCGACTAGGTCTAGGAGAGGGGTGTAGTTGTTGTCAAACACTCTTTTGTTCTTTTCTTTCCAATTGATCCATGTCTCAAGAATGTCAATGCTGTCAAATGCCTTCCTCCAGCTCCCATATGCTTCTCCTTTCCTTAGCCGATGTAAACACTTCTCTTCTGAATTTAGATAGTTTGATTTTTCATTTTGAATTTCCTAAACTTACTGAGCATTCAAAAGCTTCGAAATATTTGTAGGAAATGACAGATAATTAATATATTTCAGGTATAGACCAAATATTATTCATAGAATACTACGTCCGATTATCCTGGACTAGTACAATATGCGTTGCTGTTTGTTTTGTCTGACTTTGAACTACATAGTATACAATTCCATTTTATCTCCACTATATTTTGCCATGTCACTTCTGCAATACGTGATATATGGGACTATCACCTGAAGTAATGTTTTACTAATCTTCTGATCTGTTTTTTGTTTCCTTGCTGGAACAACTTGCTGCAGGGTCTTGACTCCTTATTACAAGGAAGATGTTCTGTTTTCATCACATAATTTAGAAGAGCCAAATGAGGATGGAGTTTCAATCCTTTTCTACTTGCAAAAAATTTACCCAGGTTTTTTCTCCTTTTCCTAACATTTTGCTTGAATTGACATATCATGCGGTTTTTCTTCTTCTGATTTCCATCATAAATGACTTTTGTTTCACGAAAATGTTTGAAACCTGAAGACGAGTGGAAGAATTTCCTCGAAAGGGTGGACCGCAAGACTGAGGAGGAGGTCCGTGAGGATGAAACATTGGAAGATGAGCTTCGTCTTGGGCGTCATATAGAGGACAGACATTGACAAGAACTGGTATATGGTTACATCCCATTCGCATGCCTGCTCTTTATGTCATGCTAAGTGGCCCTTTCTAAAATCGTTGTTTCTCATGTTTAAACAGTAAGAGGGATGATGTACTATCGAAAAGCATTGGAGCTTCAGGCTTTTCTTGATATGGCCAAGGATGATGGTATTTTTTAATTGCTCAGCCTATGATGTTGTTCCGAACATGGCCTCAGGGCAATCACATCGATTTCTCACTTCTCTTTCTGTATTTATTAGATCTTATGAAAGGCTACAAAGCAACTGAACTCATGTCTGAGGACTCTCCACTAATGACACAATGCAAAGCGATAGCTGATATGAAGTTCACTTATGTTGTCTCATGCCAGCAGTATGGAATCCAGAAACGTTCTGGTGATCCTTGTGCACATGATATTTTAAGACTAATGACAACGTAAGTTTCAGTTTGAGGTTCGAAAGTTCTGGATCTATCATATATGTTTCTTTGAGTGGAATATGAATCACCCCTTCAATTTGGTCCATTTCTTTGTCAACCTAACGCTATACAAACATATAAAAATGCTAATTGGGCTGGACGAATGACAGTATATCGAATAACAGCCAATAATAAAACGGGACGTTTCGTTTATCTACTGCACTGATATCTATTCTAGTAGGTAATTAATGCATGGTGGTGTTCCGCAGCCTTCTCGTCTTCCTTTATTACCATTTAGGTGCTTGAGTGCTAGATAATTACATTGATGATGACACATTATTCATACTTTAATAGTGTCATAATTTTAGTACATTATTTGTCTGTTGGATGTTATATATTTACTTGTATGTATATGATGGTACTGAAAATAATAGAAATGTACTTGCTTGGCAGATATCCATCTTTTCGAGTTGCCTATATCGATGAAGTTGAAGCACCTAGCCAAGATAGAAACAAGAAGGTTGACAAGGTTTACTACTCAGTTTTGGTGAAGGCTGCTGTTACAAAATCCAATGATCCTGGACAGAGTCTTGATCAGGTACTGCAAAATGCTATGTTAATTCAGTATAGTTTTCGTGAGATTTGCTAGCATTATTATCAAACGGCATGTCAAAAAATAATTGTGGTTTTTGACATGGCGAAACTTATTTGTGAGATCCAGCTGGCTTAAATGGCTTCAACAGAAACTATTGTTCATTTTTCCATATTGCCCACTTAATTTCACATTACGAATATATTTTATGTGTGGAAAAAGTCCGTTTCACTCCTTCCAAGTATCACGGTTGTCCTGTTTACGGCATGCTTTCTTCCTCGAGTGAAATACATTGTCCTGTTCACGATTGTCCTGTTTACAGCATGCTTTCTTCCTCGAGTGAAATACCTTTTGCGTGGTCTCCTCCCAAGTATCATTTGCCTTTTGTGTACAGGTCATCTACAAGATAAAACTTCCAGGCAATGCTATTCTAGGTGAGGGAAAGCCAGAAAATCAGAACCATGCAATAATTTTCACCAGAGGCGAATGTCTCCAAACTATAGATATGAATCAGGTACAGTTGTCGCACTTGCTACTTCAAGGAATTGTGTTTTTTCAGTTCCTTCTTTGATGCCTTGCTACCAATAATAGGAGCATTATCTGGAGGAGGCTCTGAAAATGAGAAATTTGTTGGAAGAGTTTCTGGAGAAACACGATGGTGTGAGATATCCATCGATTCTTGGAGTAAGGGAGCATATATTTACTGGCAGGTAATCTGGTGTTTCATCTTTGTAAACTGGTCATTATATAAATTGTTACCTCTTCTATTAATTTGGATTATCTAACATATAATGCAGTGGTTTTCCCCCACTAATCCTGTGATTTTTTCCTTTCTAAACTTGTGCAGTGTTTCATCCCTTGCATGGTTTATGTCAAATCAGGAGACCAGTTTTGTGACCATCGGACAGCGTGTACTTGCCAATCCATTGAGGTATCACTCCTGTAGTATACTGCAGACAATTAATGGCATGTCATTGTGGTACCGCTTTCATAATCATATTGAATTGTTTGTATTGGCTGCTTGGTTGTGTTGGACACTTGGGCAGTTCCTTGATTTATGATTTTCTGAATATTTATTAACATTTTTTTGAACATCTCAATTCAGGGTTCGGTTCCACTATGGCCATCCTGATATATTTGATCGTCTTTTCCACCTTACAAGGGGTGGTATAAGTAAAGCATCTAAGATTATCAATCTTAGTGAGGACATATTTGCAGGTGCTAAGCTTTTGCTGTTGGTGATTTCGAGTAGATGAAATCCTGTACCATTTTGTAGTAACCTGACATCTTTTGTTTCAGGATTCAATTCTACATTACGTGAAGGCAATGTCACTCATCATGAATACATGCAAGTTGGCAAGGGAAGAGATGTGGGTCTTAATCAAATTTCTTTATTTGAGGCAAAGATAGCAAATGGTAATGGTGAACAGACACTGAGCCGTGACATCTATCGACTGGGTCACCGTTTTGATTTCTTCAGAATGTTGTCATGTTATTATACAACAATTGGGTTCTATTTCAGCACAATGGTATGTATTAACCCTGATCTGTGTTTCTGAATTGTGGTTAACCCAATAACCCCTAACCTAATTTGTTCTGTTTGGTCCCAGATTACAGTTTGGACTGTTTACGTTTTCCTTTATGGACGGTTATATCTTGTCCTCAGTGGACTGGATGAAGCACTTGCGACTGGTAAGAGGTTTGTGCACAACGAAGCTCTCCAGGTTGCTCTTGCATCAGAGTCGTTTGTTCAGCTTGGATTCTTGATGGCGTTACCCATGATGATGGAAATCGGTCTGGAGAGAGGATTCAGGACGGCATTAAGTGACTTTGTGCTCATGCAACTCCAGCTGGCATCAGTTTTCTTCACGTTTTCACTCGGGACCAAAACTCACTACTATGGAAGGACGCTGCTCCATGGAGGAGCCGAATACCGAGCGACCGGACGTGGGTTCGTGGTGTTCCATGCCAAATTCGCTGAGAACTACCGGCTCTACTCCCGTAGTCATTTCGTGAAGGGAATCGAGCTGATGATCCTGCTGATCGTGTTCGAGATCTTTGGGCAACCGTACAGAGGAGCTATCACCTACATCTTCATCACCGTCTCCATGTGGTTCATGGTTGGCACGTGGCTCTTTGCGCCATTCCTGTTCAACCCCTCTGGATTTGAGTGGCAGAAGATTGTGGACGACTGGGCTGACTGGAACAAGTGGATCAGTAACCGTGGAGGTATCGGTGTGGCGCCAGAGAAGAGCTGGGAATCATGGTGGGACAAAGAGCAGGGGCCTCTCCGGCATTCTGGCAAACGTGGCACCGTTCTTGAGATACTGCTTGCGCTGCGCTTCTTTATCTACCAGTACGGGCTTGTGTATCATTTGAACATAACAAAGCGGTACAAGCAAAGCGTGCTGGTAATATTCCTTTCTCTGATTTCGGTTATACTAGATGTTTGCGTCTGTGTCACCACGCTTATGCAGCCTCTCTAATTAATTCCATTTTTTCAGGTTTATGGCTTCTCATGGGTTGTGATTATGGGCATGCTGCTTGTTATGAAGGTAATATAATCAAGTCTCTATGTTTCTTTGTTAATTCTGGCCTGCTTTTTATCCCAGAGACAAGATGTATTCATGAGTCCGAGCCTGTCAGTTCTTATTCACTCAAGGTTTTGTTTCGATGTGGAATATCTGTTGATAACTCACAGCTTAGTTTTCTGTAGAAAGTAGATTGCTGAGCCATACTTTTGCAGTTAGAGAACATTATGATATTCTAACTCCTTTTTCAAACTAAAACACTCATTCGGTTGTCGTGATTTCTGTTTGGCAGTCCGTGTCAGTTGGCAGGAGGAGGTTCAGCGCGGAGTTCCAGCTTGTTTTTCGGCTGATCAAGGGGCTGATATTCATAACGTTCATTTCTGTCCTCGTCATCTTGACGGCCATCGCTCACATGACGGTCCTCGATATCTTCGTGTGCATCCTCGCCTTCATGCCGACCGGATGGGGCCTGCTCCTGGTTAGTAGTGACCGTGTACCTATTTAGCTGTCTTATCAGCACACAATGGACATCCTCAGGTGTGACCGAACTAAAATGAGCCTTTGTTTGTTGCCAGATTGCCCAAGCGATCAAACCGGCAGTGGAGGTGGTGGGGTTGTGGGGGTCTGTGAAGGCACTTGCCCGCGGATACGAGATCCTGATGGGGCTCCTCTTGTTCACGCCCATCGCGTTCCTCGCGTGGTTCCCCTTCGTGTCGGAGTTCCAGACCCGGATGCTCTTCAACCAGGCCTTCAGCAGAGGGCTGCAGATCTCCCGGATCCTCGGCGGGCACAAGAAGGACCGAGCCACCCGGAACAAGGAGTAGATGCCCGTGGGCTCATTCTAGTATCGTATCCACTCGCCCACGACTCTAGAAATTCTAGTTAGTATTCTCCATTGTAGGTGTAGTCGTGTAGATTCAGAACTGTTGCCGATGTCAAGCTCTCTGTTGCTCCTTAGCTCTTTAGGTGAACCTCAAGTCCTGTAAGTAAAGCTCTGCAACTGAACCCTATGTAGTAATGTAGATACTGGATCCTGGATTTCGTAGCATCTGGGTCAGGTTTCGTGAACGGTTTCTTCAGACAGTTAGGTTTTAATTGGTTGTGTGCGAATCTCGGCTTGCCTACTGCTTGTCTCGTTGGCTGGGCTGTGAGAATTCTAGCTCTGTGCTTGACTCAGGTACATAGATCCTGATGTAGTATTATCTTATGACGCCGTTTTCTCGCTACACTGATCTGGACATGAATTGAAGGTCATCGTCAGGTAAGAACGTCATGTTAGGACCATGACTGTGCACATGATGATGTAAACCATTCCATGACACATTGTCCCTGGAGCTCATGTACAGATGAAGCTCTAAGCTCCTGGTATATGTTCGAGGCAAGAACAGGCAACCTGTGTTTTCCTTGTTATATCTGAAGTAGCAAAGCTGCAGGCTTGTGGAGAAACGGACAGTACAATCCAAATGTTTCCACCGCTTTAAGTTTACATTGGGAACAACTCTACTGATCAACACACAAGAAACTGCTAGCCAAAAACTAGAGCTTCCTAAGCCGCAATCAACCTTAGCGTGTGCTGTACCGTTCTCACACTGGCTCGGCAGACAGACAGGAAGTCACGATGCACCTTTGATTTTGAGCCCTAACTTCCTCATGGTTCTGGGGTTGGTTCTCTGGCAGGGAGAGGCCGTGACACCAGACTGAATGAAAGATGAAACAAGTTAGCGAAGCAACTGAAAGATGAAACAAGTCAGCGCCAAGCAACCGCTTTGTTGTGACCAGATGGAATACATCGTATTTGAACATGTGAATCACTGCTTAATGTAAAGCTACATTAGACTTCTGAGCATGCAGGAAACCTGCATGAAAGCCGCTGGAATTCTTGTATAATATCTGAGGATCTTGTACAATTAATCAAGGACTGTACTAGTAAAGGCGCGTGCCCTACATTAGCAATCCGTGGGCAGGGATGAAGTAAGGCAACCGATTCATGCATGAAAGCAGCCCACGTAGATTCCTTTAGATTTCAAATTTCAAAATGTTTTATCTTTTAAACCGTAACTCGAAATTCAGATATGTTTTCATGATTGTCTTTATGGTGACAAAAACTAGATCCCATATTGATATATTTTTGATAACTTTTTTTCGATTCTTGTTGTCAGATTACAGTCACTTGGTGACTAGGTATAGTCAAGTTGGTTATCAGGTCAAATAATCAAAATCAAATGGTTGCCAGATTTTCTAAACTTTTCCCCTTTTACAAATTGAAGACTTTTCTAGTGGTAATCACGAGTGTATCAAATACTCACAATCTGGACATATACATCATGGTTATGACAAAAAATATGTAAATCTTATCTGGTAACTATGTATTATTTGGATATGTACATTTGAACCAACTAAATTAGAATCTATGAAAAATTCTGGCTCATCTAAATTTCTAAATTACATAAAACTTGACAGTTGAACCAACTGGGTATAAACAATTGTTATTAAACAGAGTGTCCTTGTCTACTATTGAAAGTATTTTTTTATAGAAAAAAGTGTTCTTTGTTGAAATAAGCCTAAAGTCCACCTAACCAAATATGCATGTGGATGGCAGGTCTCTCTATATATTTTTAGCAGCACTTGCCAATATATTTAAGGTATTGACCAAATCTTGTGGCTGCAACGTTTCATGTTGTAGGTTATTCCGGTGTCCAGTGATCGTACACGTATGCCACGCGTTGTGTCACACTAGATGAAGCTCTTCTATTTAATTGATTTATGCTGCTACTTATTATTATTTGAGCTAGCCTAGTGCTATGCAAGTTGTAATGGATCACATATTCTGGATCTAATACGTTGTAATACACATAGATGCATCCCGAAGCCTAAACCCTTGTGAAAAAACATAAAGTCGATCCAGTAACAAAAGTGAATATTCACGGTAACAAGTCAAATTAAACAGAGCATGACTTAGAACAGAACTAAAATGCAGTGTGTTTGATAGGAGAGTACACAACAAGCATTGTGTATATTGTATTTTCAGGGTGAAAGCACTCGTTACAGTGTTTTACAGGGCACAAAATAAAATTAACACCACCAAAATTTTAAATTCAAGGAAACAGCGTTCCTCCCATCGCTCCTGTGGCAGCAGGCAGAGTCAGAATCCACCTCGCTGTCCCCGTTCCATTGATTTTTTTTTTTGCATGGCGCCGTTCCATTAATTAACGCTGGACCGGATGGTAGAACCTAATGAGGGAGTAGATGGTGTTGATGAGCGTGGCAATGGAGATGAAGGCCCCCAGGATGACGAAGAAGGTGACGGTTTGCCTGGGGAAGCACTGCAGCACGACACATTTGACGGCCCTGGCGGCCGCGGTCCGGTGATGCGCCGCCACGGCCTTGCAGAGGTCGAGCAGGTCTTTAGAATAAAAAGTGTCGCGGTACTCCTCCGCGAGCCCCCTGAAGAGGTCGACGATCTCCTTGTCCGTCTCGTGCGTGTGCGCTAGGATCCCGCTCTTCCTCAGCAGCTTGGCGTCGTCCTCGCCCTGCAGCAGCCGGGCCATGCATATGCAGTAGGCGGTGACGCCCAGGCCGCACCTGAGATGCCTCTGCTCGAAGGCGATGAGGTTGCGGAAGAGGAGCTCGCTGTAGCCGTGGATGTGCAGTGGAGGGACGCGCAGCACCCCTCGCGCGCCAAACAGCTTCCTCTGGAAGACGATGTTGAGTGAGCTGCTGCTGCTTGCAGCTGCATGCTTGCTGAAACGGGTCAGGGAGTCCTCGAACCAGGTTGCGCATGGAAGGTTCGTTTCCGGGTCGTCCAGCAGGATCGTAGTGGTATCCACGGCGTGCTTGCCTTGTGGTACCCGGGACCAGTGGAAAAGATGCAGGAGATGATGAACTGTTTCTGTTTCTGGCCGTGGGAGCACAAAGCTGGGGCTGCGGCTGGGTCGGATGCCGCCGAAGCAGGAGAGGGCGAGCACTTGTATGTCGTGCTGGATTCCCCTGAATAAGGTATCCCTCAGTCGGCGGTGAAGCTCGGTGAGCACGAAGAAGGGGATCTGGTTGCCCAACAACAGCAGGTCCAGCCTGGTCGGTTTCATGTGCAGGGATATGTCCGCGGACAGGTAGATGAACTCATCTCCAAGCTCGCGGCTAGGACTGCGAGCCAGCTGCGCGGGCCGCCCGTCCTCGCGCACGCTCGACCTGAGCAGGAAGACGGCGAAGAGCACGAGGCAGCCGTCGAGCAGAAGCATCTCAGCCAAGTCCTGGGACTCCATCGTAAAGGAGTCGCGCTCGTAGCATTCGCGAGCCCGGGCTTCCCTGTCCTGCGCCCACCCGAGGAAGTCGACGGTATCGAGGCCGAATTCTGGGCGAGCAAGGAATTTGACGATGGCACACTTCTTGGCATGAGTTATGAGAGGCGGCTCCGCCGATTGGTGGTGGTACGGCCCGACGGCGGCGACGATGATGTTGCCGCCGCGGGACTGGGTGGGCCCTCTGCTACTGCTAGCTGAGCCCCCCGTGTGATCCAGGGAAGGCGGCGTGGCCATCTGTGCAAGCATGGGCATGGGAGGTACTTGGCGGCAAGGCATGAAAATGGACGGGCACTTTTCGTTATTGATTTGATCGAACCTTCGGAAGTAGGGAGGGATGCTCAAGGAAACGCCATCAGCTTCCTTGTTGATTTTCAGCTTCACCGCCTCCATCCAGTTGCCTTCTTGTCGGCCTAGTCCTCCTTGCATATCTGGATCCACGCTTCCCACCGGCATGTATGGTGGTTGATGCATGGCGGTAGCAAGGTAGAGACGCCGGAAGGGAACTTCGTCAGAAGAGAGATTGTGATCTGGTGGAGTTGATGAGCTGCACCTGGGTACAACGTATAATTCGTGCTCATGAATATATGGTGTACCGATTAAGTGCTAAGTACGGCAAACCCAAGGAAATAATCAACCTACGATACTAATACTTAAGTCAAGATTCCATGCCGAATTGCGAATCTTTTCTCAATCTTCTATAACACTAACAAATCACCAAACGCCCCGTCTGTTTCGGAGATTTAATTAAGCTCCACTTGAGTGGAAAATAACTATGTAATTAGTAAAAAAAACTGGTTTTTTTTTAGATAAAGAGTGTATATTAATATCGCGGAGATACAAATTACACCCAGCCTCTGCAACAACGCAATAACCAAAGCTACTACGGATGCACACAGCCGAAAGACAATAAGAAGAAGAAATAAAAAGAAAAGTCCCGCTACAGAGTTACAGTCCTTGCAGCAGCCATAAATATTTGTATTCCTTAAATTATTAATTGCTACTAGCTATGAATTCTTACAATCTATTAATAAACGTTTTTTCACAAGTAAGTTTTACAAGTTCGATTCTTATCAATTTACAAACAAAGTTGGTCGCTATTTAAACATTGTCGGCAACTACTGTTTTTTTTAACATACAACAAGTCAACCACGTTACATATTGGTTCTTTCTTTTCCACAAACCACGACTACCATTATCACTTTGCACGTTGCTTCTTATTTCTTTCAAAGCCAAATAAAGAACCATCTGTATTGGAAAACAAACACGTAGCTTCCTGCACTTCTCTATCTAATCATAATAATTACTCTGTTTTATCATGGAACACACATAGTGTCGCGACCAATCATGCCACATTGCATTGATATACTTGGTCAATATTCCATGCCAAATTTCAATCATGTCACCCGGGTCGCTGTATGTGATCTTGTCTCTATCTTCCCCAAATCACCAAACCTCGTCTTAGTGCTTTGGAGATTTTGTATCCACCTGGGTGGCAAATATCTATTTAACTACTGAACAACTAGTTGTTTTTATTTTCGTTAACAAGCTTAATTTGTTTTTAATGGCGAAGAACATTGGAACACGACAGTACCTGTAGCATTTGTGGTACAGGTGAGGAGAACAGCTACCATGCAACTGTCCAATGCACTAAAGCAAAAGCTCTTAGAGATAGAATGAGAGTTTCCTGGAACCTGCCCAAAGAAGATCTATTTATCTATAGTGGACCAGACTGGCTGTTAATTCTTCTTGCAAATTCCCCAACAGAATCTAGACCTCTGATTCTATTGCTGCTATGGAGAGCATGGCACCTGAGGAATAATATTATTCATGAGGATGGTAAAAGCTCGATTGAAGCATCCACAGTTTTCCTGCAAAACTATGTTCAGAACCTTGTTTCTGCTGGCTACAGGGTAAAGATTGGGGAGGACGGGAGTTCTAACACCTGGGTTCATGACCCCAACAGAACTGGAAACTGTACGCCAAATAAATGGAAGGCTCCTGACGAAGGTATGCTAAAACTGAACTTTGATGCATCTTTTATCCAGGATACTGAACAGGCTTCGATGGGAGGGGTGAGGGGTGATCAGAGATCACACTGGAAAGGTAATATGGTGCTTAGCTGATCTGTTGAAAGATTGCTGTCATGCGGAAGAAGCGGAAGCTAATGCACTCCTCAAGTGCCTGAACCTCTGCGCTGCTCAAGGGATCAAAATACAAATGGTGGAAACTGATTGTGCAGCGGTGTGGCATTCTCTGCAAGCGGGACGGCAGGACCTTTCGAGCTGCTGCTACATCTACAGAGAAATTGATCGGATGAGAAGTACTGTGTTGCAATTCTCCTTGTCTCTTGTTAAAAGGGATTGTAATACGGTCGCTCATGACTTAGTTAGGATGGCTAGGGTTGATGGCGTTTGTGGCAAGTGGTTAAACTGTACTAGTGAAATTCGGCGCGTCGGCACGCCGCGCCCTTGGTGAGAAATTCTGCTGTCATTTTGGTTTGTTGTTCAATCTGTATATTTATTAGAAGCAACAGTAATATTTTGTTTAGTTAGTTTTTAGAGGATTGGATATATGTACGGTATTTTTGGGGAATATTAAAGAAATTGGGAGACGATGTTCGCAGAAGGAAATGTAAGCCTAATTTAGAAGGTTTGCGAATTCGAAAGTCAGTTGTCATCGAAAAAATATGTAAGCGAGTTTGAAATAGACCTGTTGGGATTCGAAATGTTGATATTCGTTGGAATTTGCTGTGTGGAGTATCCCCAAATACATAGCAAATTGAAAATGTTTAAATTTTATTTTCACATTAATAATTAATTGTAGCATGTAATAAGTGGAAATGCACAATTATTGAATTGAATTCCATAATTAGAGTAAATTCATTTAGATTGCATCCGAATAATTACCAAATTAAAGTGTTCAATTTAAGTCCGTAATTGGAGAAAGTGCATTACATGAGCATTTAATAAATTTAGCTTCATATAATTAGAGGAAGCGCATTTGGATTTTTCTCGAAATATTTACTAAATTGGAATATTTAATAGTGCTTGTTTTGTGTCATAAATAGTTAGCATTTATTTTTCTGATTGTTTGGATGTATTATTCATATTATTCGGTGGACAGATTCGAAGCTATTATTTTTTGAACGTTTTTCATTTTGTGGAAAGTGTTTAATTAAACTGGTCCCACTTGTCAGAAATCTAACATTTTCTAAAAAAATGTTTTTAAAAAGAATAGCCTTCATTTTTATTTGTCTGATGCAGTTAAATATTATCGTCTGGAAATTATCACGGGGGAGATCGGTTTCTTTTTTTCAATTTACAATGGATAATACTATTGGAAAATTTAGTGTGGTGACACACCGTGCCTGTTGTGATCGAAAATGTTGAAATCCGTTTGGATTTTTTTTTTCAGCGGGAAGATAGGGAAATTATATGGGAAACTATTCCAACAAATTTTAAACAAAATGGACATTTATTAGGTTATATGGAAAGTTTGAAATTTTTCTGAAATTTATTGAAATATAAAATGTGCACAATGTTTTTTGTTGCAACTTTTGTGTGTAAAGTTTGAGAATTTGGTGAAATTTGAGGGGAAAAATCGGGGCCGATACTGTTCATGACCGTTACTGTTCATGGTTCTTAAATTTTTTCCCAAAAAAATAAAAAAAAATACATGGATGTAGCTAACTCGTATTTACTATGATCGTGCAAAAAATCACTGTAGAACACATTATATTTTTGTCTCGGGAAAAAAGACAAAATGAGCAAATTTTGAAGATCTGGGCCGTTGATTGGTAGCTGGACGGTCAGGATCGGTTACTGTAGCCTAGCTACAGTATTTACTGTAGGTGAACAGTGCCCCCCGTCGACGTGGGCATGCGGAGAGGAGGCCGAAGCGGACGCCTTTTATATATAGATAGATTCCTGACCAGATTGGGCCTTCGGTTGTAAACGATTGTAATGATCTTTATGTGAAATGAGAAAACCCTTAAAAATAAAAAATAAAAAGCTTAATTTGTTTTTGCCATATATATTTTTCTTCATTAAATCAATACCACTTATTTTTTTCAGTATACTAAAAGCACTGCATTGTTATGTGGTATGTTGGTTTTACAGTTAATGAATTGTTCCAGTGTATTCATATATCTTTTTTCACTAGTAGATTTTACAAACTTGGTAGCTAGTTATCACTTTGAAAACAAGTTGTCGCTATTTAAGCAGTGTTGGCAACTAATGTTTTTTCTAACAGATAATAACTTTGCATATTGCTTCTTTCTTTTTCATAGAAGATAAAAGAAACTACAATAGCCACTTTGCGTGATGCTTCTTATATATGTTTGCCATGGCCAAATAAAGAACTTGGTATCCGTATTGGAAACAGAGGCGTAGCTTCCTAGGCTTCTCTACCTAATCATAAATATAACTACTCTGTTTTGTCATGGAATACGTATAGTTTGATGACGGAAACACGCAGCAATAATGTCAAATGGCATGAAAAATACTTGGACAATATCCATGCCCAATTGACAATCATGTCATAGGGTCACTGCATGTGATCTTTCTCTATATTCCCCAAATAAACAAACCTCCCGTCTTCGTGCTTTAGAGATTTTATATCCGCCTGAGTGGCAAATGGCTATGTAATTATTCAACAACTGGTCGTTTATTTTCGTGAACTAGCTTATATTTTTCGTTCATAAAGTCAATTCCAATAATTTTTCTAGTATATATAAGTACTTTATTGTCATGTGGTATGTACTATTAGATTTATAAGTTCAACATGAAAGAAACATTCTACTTGGTAGACGAGGGCGCGTTCCTCCGGAATTGACATTAGATGATGAGGGTCAGACCCCTCGCGTAGCCAGACCGGCTCGCCACACGCACGCACGTGCACACGGGCATCTCGCCGCTAAATCTAGAGAGTGGGGATCGAGTAGAGGGGGTGGTGAGATATGGAGAGTAACGTTTTCAAAAAAGTACACACCACAACGCACGAGCTACCGATGACGTGCATGCTGGACACGTCACCAATGCAAGATACTTAGTGGTGTACAACTGACAAACCGATACCTTTCGCCCTAGATGGGCAAGCGGCTCCACTTACGCCACTATCCATAGCCGTTGCTACAATATTAGAAGTGACTTCGTGAATCCAGCATGATACCGATATTATAAGTGGTGTGCTATATAAAAGAATGTCACTGACAAGTAGGTTCCTACTCCTCCATTTTAAAATTTAAAGATAATTTAGATATTTCATATGTTGTTTAGATTTATACTAAAATGAGACTAAAACGTGCATAGATACATTTATATACAATGACATAACATAAAACCCTCGTCGAAAGAAAGAGATGCGGCGACCTAGGGTTGACCTGCTTCTTTCTTTTTCATAGAAGATAAAAGACAACTACAATAATCACTTTGTGTGATGCTTCTTATATGTTTCCCATGGCCAAATAAAGAACTTGGTATCCGTATTGGAAACAAAGGTGTAGCTTCCTGGGCTTCTCTACCTAATCATAATAACTACTCTGTTTTGTCATGGAATGCGTATAGTTTGATTACGGAAACGCGTAGCAATAATGCCAAATGGCATGAAAAATAGTTGGTCAATATCCATGCCCAATTGACAATCATGTCATTGGGTCGTTGTATGTGATCTTTCTCTATATGCCCCAAACTAACCTCCCGTCTTCGTGCTTTAGAGATTTTATATCCACTTGAGTTGCAAATGGCTATGTCATTATTCAACAACTGGTCGTTTATTTTCATGAACTAGCTTCTGTTTTTCGTTCATCAAGTCAATACCAATAATGGTTCTAGTATATAAAAGTACTTTATTGTAATGTGGTATGTACTGTGGTGGTTTGGCAGATGACCACGGAATTATTCAACAACTGGTCGTTTATTTTCGTGAACCATCTTATAATTTTCTTTCATTAAGTCAATACCAATGATTTCTTCAGTGCATAGATACATTTATATACAATATACATGTAACTGTGGACGAAGTTTACATAAAAAACGGAGTGAGTAATAATGTAGTGCTTGTCGGCGTGGGCAGTTGAAGGAGATTTTTTTGTTGGCCAGGAAGGTGCGCGTGTGGTTGACCTGCTCCTTTGATCCAACGGCAACGGGGACGATCGGGGCTGTCGATCGTGCGGATGATGTACAGCACGCGCCAACAATCATCGATGGATTAGAAGTCTCCGCACCTCAAACCAAACACGCTGTTAGAAAATGTCAAACATTTCAGACGGCACCAACTAACTGCTCGATCTTTTAATACGTACGTTGAGCATACCTGTTTTGTTCCTGCAAGCAATCCAATCTTTGGACGCCGCTTAGTTCGGGACAAACCTACTCGATCGGCACTGAGGTAGGGGCTCGCGCACCGGCCGGCCATGGAGTTTCAGGGGAAGCCGAGCAAGCCCATTGCCCTATCTAGGAGCGTGGTCCTGACGGAGAACAGCAGCATACCCAGCCTGCTGCTCCTGGGTAAGCTCGTCTCCGACGGCTCCCCGGCGGATTCGGCGGCCTCGCTTCCTGACAAGCTCCGCCACATCTGGGGTCCCTCAGGTACCGTGAACTTCTGGCGAGTCACGGACGGCACCTTCCTGGTCCAGTTCAACGAGGCGGAGGACCTGACGAAGGCCCTCGACGGCGCGCCTTGGCCTTGCGGCGGCGGACACGACCTCTTCGTCATGGAGCACGTCAAGCCGGCCACGAACATGGTCGATCAGATCGCCAGGCTCACCAAGGTCGACCTCTGGGTGCAGTTCCACGGCGTCCCCGTGGATCACTTCTGCAACGACACCGTGTCCGGTCTCGCCAAGGCCATCGGCGAGCCTGTCTATGACGTGGGCCATACGTTGTTCGTGGAGTTCATCCGGGCGCGAGTCCGGGTGGACATCGCGCGGCCTCTGAAGCGCTCCATCGAGGTCACGCTGGAGAACGACGAGAAAGCGACTTTGGTGTCCGTGAAGTACGAGGACGTCCCGAGCTTGTGCCGGTCCTGCGGAATTCTGGGCCACCCGGCGGATCGCTGCCCTCGCAGTCGCAGCAAGGCAAACCAGCCTGCAGCTGATCGTGTGGAGAATCCGGCTCCAAGACACCTAGGGCCCAGACGGTCCACGTCCGGTTCATCATCATCTCTCAAGGGGAAGAGTTCTCGACTTCATGAGGTCGCGTTTGCGACTGCCCCAGCACCTTCACCACTAAGATCAGGTCCGGGACGACTCTCCCCAGTAAACGTCTCTTGTTTTAGCATGACGCTCACCCGCCTCAAAACGTGGAGAAAGAGATCAGTCGGAAAGAATAAATCTTCCTGCGCTGGGGAGGATTCACAAGACGAACTACTGGTACCTCGTAACCAAGAAGATTCTGCACAAGCGACTGTTCAGGTATGACAGCTTCTAGATTAATTAATTGAAGGTAATCTGTTTTTTTGTACTATAGTACTAATTCATATTGTACACTGTTTGGTTTTCCGATTTTTACCGTACTGTTTTTTGCTGGGTGCGTGGGTACTTAGTCGTACATCATGCACCTCCTCGCGCATATGATGAGGGTCATGTAGGGTCCAAGTAGTAAGTACACCGTTCCCTCTCTAACCAACTAGGCATAAGGGTACCTAAACAATGCGAAACCGGGAAAGAAAAGATATATTTCATGTCTAGGCTTGCCTGATGCGATAACCAACAACCTTGCTCTCCCTCTCTCTTTAACATCATCACATATCTCCAGCTTGCCATCTTTTAGAAACGATGATGCTAGTTCTGCTGAAGCCGTCTTTACTAGATACTTGAAGCTCTCTACCACATCAAAACTTTATCTTAATGGCTTACCACTAATATAGCCCCTAATTTCATTTCAAAGGCAAAGAGGAAACGGGGAGAAATCAATTAGTTTCCTCTTGGGAAGAAATAACAAACTAGATAAATATAAGGTTGAATTTATTTCTCTTTCACAACTAATATATCAAAACTAGCCTATCAACATATTAGAATTGGCTTCAACATCTATCTATCTATCAACATATGTAAGATCTAAGATGAAAACACTATCTATAGATGATTCATAAAATACACTTCGCTTTGTTCTACAAAAATGAGGTTTCAAAAACTTTGACCAATGGTGATGGCAAGCCCACCTCATGTTTTTATATTGATTCCTTTTTCAGATTTCTAATTCTTAGATGGTATGTAACTTCGACGAATAAGAATAGTCGTAGTTCTTATTGTATTGTATCCTTTTACTTTACTGGCCCTGGTTTCAAAATTTATCCTTATCAGAATATCTAACAGCTGAGTGTATATAAAAACATATTATTTTTCTCTATACCTTAGTCTCAATGCCAACAGTTTAATGGACGTACCACTGTACCAGTAAACTGGAGAAAATAAGATCAATCATGAATTTGTGATGCGTATGCAGGAGCCTTCCATCGTGCGCTCAAGTGTCATTGTGGAAGCGCACGGGTCAAGGTCCAGGAAGCATTCGAGGATAAAAATAGTGGTGGAAACACACTGCTCACCGCAGTTAATAAGGGGAGCAATGCAATGGCTATCCAAAAAGGGCGAAAGTACAGGTTAGCACGAAAGGTTTATTATTATTACATTTTGTAAGGGGCTAGCCTAGCCAATCTCAGATAATTTCTCTATATAGGCTCTCACTTTGCTGAGAATTTTTAGGGAGTTGTCTAGAAAGTTCTACATCTCATTTTTTTCATGGTATTTGCAAAGTTTTCAACACAGAGACACCTATGCAACCAAGTAAACAAAACTACATTATCTAATAAACGCTAAAGTACCCTTGATATTCTTATAGACTATATGGTACGTCTATGATATATTCCTCAACATTAACCTCCTAACGATAACAGAACAAGGAACATTTAGGAGAAATATATATGCATTATCAAGTGTATGCATAGAACGATTATAAAGAGTTAATAGCACCAGCGGTCACACAACTCGTCGTCGATGTGCACTTAAGTCACACTTCTTTAGAATGTGCACTTAAGTCACACTTCTTTAGAATGTGATTATTTGGTCACACAACTCGACAAGTGCGTGCACGCAGGTCACTGGCCCCACTTGTCAGTCCGTTTTGGACGGTAAATTATCAGAAAACCCCCTGGAGTAATATTAATTTTAAGGACCATTTTGTAAAATTAATATTACTCCAGGGGGTTTTCTGAAAATTTACCGTCCAAAACGGACTGACAAGTGGGGCCAGTGACCTGCGTGCACGCACTTGTCGAGTTGTGTGACCAAATAATCACATTCTGGAGAAGTGTGACTTAAGTGCACATTGGCGTCGAGTTGTGTGACCGCGGATGCCATTAACTCGATTATAAACGTTAAAAACATGCTTCACACTAGGTCTAGATTGTTTTTAGGAGACAATTGCAACACACTATTTTTCCAAAATAAGTTTGTGTACTATACAAGAGCATATATCTACAAAAACAAGAGCATATCTTTTAAATAATTAAGGAAATTCGCTGACCTTGATTTGCCTATGACAGGAATGGATGCAGCATATGATGGCAATAAAGGTGTCATCAGTATCTTTGGCTTGCAGATTGACGAAAACACGGACCCCGTTGATTTGATAGCTCATCTTATTCCCAAGACCAGGCCAAAAACAGGACTTCCAGAGATTCAAACAAGACTTGACAGCCCTGAAAGATTTACAAGCACAATGCAGTGTATTTTTGATGCTAACTGCTGCAAGGATGCCTCCAAAGAACGAGGAAAGAATGGGGTATAGTTATGAGAACGTATGATGCTGGTTAATTACTAAAAAAACAGATGATTCTAGCTTCATCGATTATGAATTTTATCCTTTTTATATATGTCGCTGAATTTGAGAGAATTGCACAAACCAACCATTTTGGGACAGCTATTAATGTTGTTGCATGTTCAGTATTTGATTAAGTATTTCGTTAAGACTATCTGGGTTAGCTTTCTTTGGTCAAGCATGGTTCCTTGTAGAAAAATGTCGAACTATAATTTTATGATTAAGTTTAACTGATATTATGTTCATTTGGTTAACCACGGTTCCTTTTTTTGAGATTAACCTGGTTGGTTGCAAGAACTCGGTCAAATAATTACTAACTATATAAAAGCCGGCCGGATCCGCGCTCGTGCTACTGTTGCGAGCAACAGTAATTACTGTTCACTGCCACAGTGTTCTACAGTGCGCCGATCCGCGCCGTCGCTCGACGATCGGACGATCCGCACGGTTCCACTCGCATCGTTTTGCAAAAAAAACCCTCGCTGCCGACAAATTGCTCCGCGGTCCACGATTCCACGAACAAAAGGACCTAAACAGAATTACAGTAAAATCCAAGGGCTTTTGTGCAAAACCGTCCAGAGCACCCCCCTCCCCCCTCCTTCTCCGCGCGACGCCGGAATCGCCGCGCCGCCGCCGACGCGCGCAGGCGCCGCCCCGCTGCTCCCCGCTCAGATCCACGGACGTGAGGAGCTTCGCCACCGCGTCCGGCACCTCCCCGCCGGCGGAAACCTTCCGGGACGCTGCGCCAGGGCAGGAATTGACCGCGCCGTGGTCGCCGCCCTCCGCCGCGTTTGCGGGCCGCCGCGGGCGCTCCGGCAACCTGCGCGGGGCGGCGCCGCCACCTATGGGCGCCTCACGCCCGCGCGCGTCCAGCGCACCCAGCCGCGGGTCCTGGCGCGCCGTGATTTGGCGCCGGCGCCGGCGAGGTCGCCGCGGCAGCTCCGCCCACTGGTGATGCCATGGCGACGTCACAGCGGGCCTGGGCTTGCTAGCTGGGCCGCCTGCTGGGCTGGGCTGGCTGCTTCGCAGTTGGGCCGGCCTTTTTTCCCCTGTTCTTTTTTTTCCCGCTTTCCTTTTTCTGTTTTTCTTTTTTTAAAACTTTTGTAATTTTGTGTCCACCCAAATGACTACATACAAAATAAATATTTACACCTCAAATATAAAAACTTGAACTTCTTTTTATCGACCAATACTTGGATAAGTTTGTGGGAAAAACACGAACATGTTAGAGCATTTGAATCCAAATTTGAAATTTAAGGCTAAAAAAAAACTCTTTGAAGCCTGATTATTTTACGAACGTGACATGTGTGTTTCCCACTTTTGACAACTTTTTAAATCTAAACTTTTTTCAAACCGTAATTTCCCCCAATTACAGCAATTTCAGAATTTGAGCAATCTCTGAAATCCGACCATTTCTGAAACGTTCTCCCGTAAAAAAAAGACGATTTTAATATTTAAACAATGTTACCGTTGTCAACTTCTAATTTCAAAAAAAGAGTGCCATTGTGCAAAATATATAAGAAAGGATGAATTTCCAGATTCGCAATGTCTATATTGTATTTTCAAACAATATTACCCACTTCCAATTCAAAAACAAATGGAACTATCGCGATAATTTCATCCGATAAATATTTAACCGCACCAGACAAATTAACGTGAATTGCATCCTTTTCTAAAACCTTTTTATAAATGTTAAGTTTCTGACAGGTGGTGCCCTTTTCCTCCAACAATTTCCATAAAATAAAGAACATTCAAATTAACTTGATTTTTAAATTTCGACAAACTAAAATACACACTCTCATCATAGATCAAGCTTACCGAATTCTCATACTCAGATTATGTAGTCAAAATAGATATTTATGACAAATTACTGACATATGACCAATATTAAAATTTGAGAATTTAATTTTCGAATGCCTTCCAAAACCGATCATTGAAAAACGTAATATATATTGTAAGGAACGCCGTCTAGCGCCCATGATATTCCAAATTTGGTACATCAAAGACGTGGCATGTTACGGCATATAATTCAAATACATTTCCTATAATTACAGTTAAGAACTCATAGCAACATAGAAACATATTTAAATACTTCAAACTGCTAAATATTTCAATATTCTTTACACTACATAAAAAATGGTCAGAATAAATCAACACTTACTACGTATGGCAAAACACAAAACATATATGGACAATTCAAAATAGCCAATATTTAGATGCAACATAAATGAACTTTCCCAAATTGTGGATTCGAATCCAAAAAGACGCATTACCACTAACTACGTACTTACATTACATATTATTTGGAAGCATATTTCGATATTTCAAATTGCTAAAACATTAGAGGTGGTACAAAATATATCGACATGCTCAGAAAAAATGAATAATACTTATTAATGCCAGAATACAAACATACTCAAACAATTCAAACTGGCTAATATTTGTATACAACCTAAGTGGAATTCATCTAACTATAGAATTAACTTCAAGAAATACTAACAACATACATATTCTCTCAACATGGAGTTATTCTACAAATTTATAGGAGAACAAATTCCAAACTAATGAAAGCGCGGCGTGACGCCAAAATCATCAAATTCATCTAAATATGGAATTAACTTTATTAACTGCTAACAAAATAGAAAATCACTCATTATGTAGTTATTTTACGAATTTACAAAAAAAATTACAAACTAACAACGCGCGGCGTGACGCCGCGCCAAAATTCCACTAGTAATGCCTGAAAGAACTGCTCGTGAGGCTGGCTAGCACTTTCTCGCGTGAGCCATTGCCACAAAAGCGGTTCCTAGCCGACCTCCCTCGACGGGCTCGACCCTCACATGGATCTCGAATTAACCTCGCCGTGACCACCAGAGAGAATCGTAACTGCAAGGAGAGGGTACCACCGAGCGAACGACCAAGGGAAGTAGAGCCAGCCTCTTTCTCCTTGTTTTTTATTTTTATTATGCGAATAGCAATTTTCTTTTAGACTAGCAGATAGCGTAGACCATACTGGGCCATGGCCAAGCCTTCTCTATGATTTCACCTAAATATGTGGTATTATTTCAGCCCACTATTTGCTCTGCTTTCGCCCATACTTTCTGATCCGGCCCATGCGGGAGGTGATATATGTCGCCTTCAGGCGACGCTTCCGGCAATCCCTATTCATCGACCAGGTCGATGATAGGGTCGCCTCGCACACCCCCGCGCGTTATGGGCCCGGCCCGTTACTTTGTTTTCTGGTGGAAAAAGTATACTTTTCACCCTGAAATGTAATGATTTGGAGACAATTCACCCTAAACTTCAAAACCGGATAATTTGTACCCTGAACTTTGCATACCAGAGAAATCAAACCCTAAGGTGGTTTTTGTTCGATTTGTGGCGGTTTTGGACAAATTTTGACTGTTTGACTCGTTGACGTGGCGGCTGACATGGCAAAAATTTGGTTTTTTTTCTTCAATTCTTGGACCCCACCCGTCAGCCCCTCTCTGTGGTCGTCTCCGTCGCCGGCCGCCGTCGCCGTCTGCGCGCTGTAGGAATCGTCGCTGCAGCTCGACTCCGGTGAATCATCGGAGTTTTCCCTTCTTTCGGCAAGATCCGGCGCGATCCGGCGCACTTTCCCTTCCTCCCCTTGTTCTGGTCCGCGAGGTCCGGTGCGCCCGTTCCTGCTTTTTTTCTTGGGTTTCTCCGCCAGCCAAATCGTCGGTGGATCGATTTATTTGGGAATTCCTCATCTGGGTTGGATTTCGAGGTCTAGATTCCTGATTGTTTCCGTTGTGGTCAGTTCTCCGTTACTCCTCGTAAAATCTCGCTTTTGATCAATTGATCTACCTTTTCTTCCCAGATCGATCGATGCATCTCTTCGACGCGCAGCACGAAGATACAGATTGTCCACAGCTCCACACACACAGTAGAGTAGAGTCGACACGATGAGGCGTGAACTCGCTCTCATGCATATCGAATTGAGTTTCTAGTAATCAAAGACCGTTAGTTCGGATTAGGTGATTAGGCAAGTGGGAGGTCCAAATCAGGAGCGGTTAGGTGTGCCTCAACGTTAAGACGAGCAGTACGACGACAGGTAGCCATGAATCCGGTAGCCAAGCCACGACGGCCGGCGCGCCGGATCAGTCAGCGCCGATGCGACCATCCACGATCGGAGACGGGTCTGGTGGTGGTAGTACATAGTGGGCTTGTCTCCAACCCCGACAGCGTCTGTGTTTAGACTTGTTCGGCGAAAGATCTGACATGCGGCGGCGGCCGGCTACGGAGACGACCACAGATACGGTCGCGCCGGATCTCGCGGACCAGAACAAGGGGAGGAAAGGAAAGTGCGCCGGATCTTGCCGGAAGAAGGGAAACTCCGATGATTCGCCGGAGTCAAGCTGCTGCGACGACTCCTACAGCGCGCAGACGGCGACGGTGGCCGGCGACGGAGATGACCACAGAGATGGGCTGACGGGTGAGGTCCACGAATAAAAAAACAAATGTTTGCCACGTCAGCTGCCACGTCAACGAGTCAAACAGTCAAAATTTATCCAAAACTGCCACAAATCGAACAAAAACCACCTTAGGGTGTGATTTCTCCAATATTGCAAAGTTCAGGGTATAAATTACCCAGTTTTGAAGTTCAGGTTAAATTGTCTCCAAATCACTACATTTCAGGCTGAAAAGTATATTTCTTCCTTTTCTGGTCGAGTTTCCCACGCGCGCATGGGCCTGGCCCGTTAATATTTTTCCTGGCTGAGTTTCTTTTTCTGTTTCCTGTGGTTTTGTGTGTCAATTTTCGTTTTTAATTTTTTGGCTGTTTCTTTTTTCTTTCTTCTTTTCAGTTTTCTTATTAGACATTATTTCTTTATTCTTAATTTTCATTATTGAAAATGTTTAAATTTTAAAATGTTCATATTCGCAATTTTTTATGTATTAAAATCGTTCAAAAATAGTTTCCGTTCAAATACCTATTTTTTGTTCACTTTTTAAAAATCGTTCAATAATAATTTCTGCTCAAATACATATTTGTGTTCACTTTTTTAAAAATCATTTAAAAATAATTTCCGTTCGCAAACTTTTTCTCTTTGACTTTTAAAATCGTTCAAAAATAGTTTCCGTTCAAATACCTATTTTTTGTTCACGTTTTGAAAATAATTCAAAAATAAGTTCCGTTCACGGAATTTTTTCTATTCGCCTTTTAAAATCGTTCAAAAATAGTTTCGGTTTAAATACCTACTTTGTTCACTTTTGAAAATCGTTCAAAATAATTTTCGTCCACAGACTTTTTCTGTTCGCCTTTTAAAATCGTTCAAAAATAGTTTCCGTTCAAATACTTATTTTTGTCCACTTTTTGAAAATCGTTTAAAAATAATTTCTGTTAATTGACTTTTTATGTTCAATTTTAAAAATCGTTCAAATTTTTTTCGTTCGTAGACTTTTTCTGTTCACTTTTAAATTCGTTCAAAAATCGATTTCGTTCACCGTCCTTTTCGTTTTATTTTCAAAAACGTTCAAAAATATTTTCCGTTCACCTTTATTTTTGTGCTCGTCTTTTAAAACCGTTCAAAATTAGTTTTCATTCATCATTTTCAAAAAGAACTATTTTTTTAAAAATAGAACATTTTCCAATTATGAACCATTTTCAAAATAAACGACTATAAAAAACATAAAAGGAATAAAGTGAAACAGAAAAAACGAAAATAAAAATGACAAAAAATATGAACAGAATAATATCGGGAGTGTAAATTATATAATAAGGGAAGTTTTAGCATTAGCACCAGCTTAGCGCATTGGCTAGTGACCGTTCCGTCTAGCTTGAGGTTGCTGGTTCGATTCTCACGTCCGCAATGTATTCCTACTTATTTTTTACTCTGTGGTAGAGAGTAGGAGGCGACGGGTGTGCGATTCGTTGTTATCATCGACCAGGTCGTCAAATAGGCGATCCCGACGCTTCGGGAGCTCCTATAGGTCGCAGTACGCGACGTTAGGATAGCTTCGCGTACCTTTCCATTCGCTTCGACGCGCAGATGGACCGCGGCCTAGTGACTGCTTCGTACGGTCGTTTGACTGCCTCCACTGCTTTGGTCGTTTGATTGCTGTGCTGCCTGTGCTATATCGGACGTTTGACTGCTTTGCACAAATTTTGGGACGTTTTGAATTTCAGAACAATTTTAGAAAATGGAACCATTTTTTAATTTGGAACCAATTTCAAATTTTGAACCATTTATTAATTTGGGAACCATTTTCAAATTTGGGACCACTTTTGAATTTTCAGAACCATTTTGAATTTCGGAACCATTTTAGAAAATGGAACCATTTTTTAATTTCGTATTTTTTTTTGAAAATGGAACCATATTTCAAATTTGGAACCATTTTAAAATTTATAACCATTTTTGAAAATGGAACCATTTTTCAAATTTAGAACCATTTTTTAAAATGGAACAATTTTTTAATTTGGAACCATTTTCAAATTTGACTGTTTCTCGTGTTTGACTGCTTCGCGTCGCGCAAAAAAACCACAAAAAGAGGAACATTTTTGGATCTTTTTATTTTGGCGCTAAAGCGTGAACCATTTTTATTTTGGATCTTTTTTCAGACTGGAATATTTTTCAAATTTCAGAACCATTTTTGAAAATGGAACCATTTTAAATTTCGGAACCATTTTGGCACCATTAGTAGTTTTGGAACCATTTTGAATTTCAGAACAATTTTGGAACCATTAGTAGTTTTGGAATCATTTTAAATTTTGGAACCATTTTGAATTTCGGAACAATTTAGGAACCATTAGTAGTGTTGGAATCATTTTAAATTTTGGAACCATTAGTAGTTTTGGAACCATTTTAAATTTCAGAACCATTTTAATTTTGGAACCATTTTAAATTTTGGATCCATTTAGAAAAAAATGAGACCATTTTAAACGTTTGACTGTTTCCTGAATTATTCACGATGAAAATTTTAAAAAATGGAAACATTAATAATTTTGTATACATTTTTAATTTCGGAACGATTTTGAAAATGGGACCAATTTTAATTTCGGAACCATTTTTAATTTTGGAACCATTTTTAAAAATGGGACCATTTTCAATTTTGAACCATTTTCAATATGGAACCATTTTAATTTCGGATCAATTATTAATTTTGGAGCCATTTTCAATATGGAACCATTTTTAATTCAGAATTATTTTAATTTTGGAACGATTTTCAAAATGAAACAATTTTTAAAAAATGAAACGATTATTATCTTTGGAACTATTTTAAAATGGAACCCTTTTTAATTTCATGTCCATTATTAATTTTTGAACGATTTTTAAAAATGGAATTATTATTATTTTTGGAACCATTATTAATTTTGGAACTATTTTAAAAAATGGAACCATTTTTAAAAATAGAACCATTATTTTTCTGGAAGCATTTTTTATTTTTGAACCCTTCTCAAAATGGAACCATTTTTGAAAATGTGACCAATTTTAGTTTCAGATCCATTTTTAATTTTGGAACCATTTTAAAAAATGGGACCATTTTCAATATGGAACCATTTTAATTTTGGAACCATTTTCAATATGGAACCATTTTTTGATTGGGAACTTTTTTTTTCAGAATAATTTTTTAAAATGGAATCATTATTATTTTGGAACCATTATTAATTTTGGAATGATTTTCAAAAATGGAACCATTTTAAAAGAATAGAATCGTTATTATTTCTTGAACCATTTTTAATTTTTGAACCCATCTCAAAATGGAACCATTTTTTATTTCGGAACCAATTTTGAAAATGAGACCAATTTTAATTTCGGATTCATTTTGAGGAACCATTTTGAAAATTGGGACCAATTTTAATTTCGGAACCATTTTTAATTGGAACCATTTGAAAATGGGACCATTTTTAATTTTGGAACTATTATTAAATTCAGAACCATTTTAAAAAATAGAACCATTTTTAAATTTGGAACTGCATTAAACATGGAAAATGGGACCAATTTTAATTTCGGAACCAATTTTATTTTCGGAACCATTATTGAAAATGGGACCATTGAACCATTTTCAATATAGAACCATTTAATTTCGGATCCATTATTAATTTTGGAACCATTTTCAATATGGAACCATTTTTTTATTCGGAACTATTTTTAATTTCGGAACCATTTTCAAATTGAACCATTTGTAAAAAATGGAACCATTATTATTTTTGGTACCATTTTCAAAAATGGAACAATTATTAATTTCAGATCCATTATTAAGACACTATGTGGCACACCATATCAACTGTTCGTCCTGGACATGGTGCATAAGTAAGCAATGCTGCCAGGCTTCACATTTCTGTTGGAACAAGTTAGGTCAATGTAATGTAAATGTCTGGGGTTTGTTCCTTTCTTCTTTAAGAATGTCTAGTTTTCTATTTAAACTAACATGGGATTTCCAGCCTTCCGGTTGTCTGAACATTGGAGAAGTTTTACATTAATAGATTTTACAAGCCACAAAGAGACGACATAGATATAAGAACCCATGAAGAATGCCAATAGTTAACTTACTTCCAGAAGTCCGTAAGACCATACACAGTGACAATTTTCTTAGAAGGTACATGATACGTCTCCAACGTATCTATAATTTCTTATGTTCCATGCTAGTTTTATACCATTTGCTACATGTTTTATTCACACTTCATGGCATTTTTATGCATTTTCTGGGACTAACCTATTAACAAGATGCCACAGTGCCAGTTCATGTTTTCTGCTGTTTTTGGTTTCAGAAAAGCTGTTCTGGAAATATTCTCAGAATTGGACGAAACAAAATCCCAGATGCCTATTTTTCTGACACGATCACGAAGTCCGAAGGAGAGACGAAGGGGGGCAGCAGGGCGCTGTCCCCACACCACGGCGCGGGTGGGCCCCCTGCCACGCCACCCTATGGGGAGCGGGCCCTGCGCCTCCACCGACGTCGCCCCTTCGCCTATTTATTCTCCCCGACGCGAAAACCCTAAAACACCGAGGCATTATTCCAGAAAACATCCGCTGCCGCCGACGCCGTCAACCCTAACTCGGGGGGGTTCCTGAAGCTCTTCCCGGCACCCTGCCGGAGAGGGGAATCATCACCGGAGGGCTCTACATCACCATGCCTGCCTCCGGAGTGATGCGTGAGTAGTTCATCTCTGGACTACGGGTCCATACAGTAGCTAGATGGTTGTCTTCTCCTTTTGTGCCATCATGTTTAGATCTTGTGAGCTGCCTATCATGATCAAGATCATCTTATTGTAATGCTACATGTTGTGTTTGCTGGGATCCGATGAGTATTGAATACTATGCCAAGTTGATTATTGATCTATCTTATATATGTTGTTTATGATCTTGCACGCTGTCCGTTATTAGTGTAGGCTCTGGCCAAGTTTATGCTTGTAACTCCAAGAGGGAGTATTTATGCTAGATAGTAGGTTCATGCCTCCATTTAATATGGGACAGTGATAGAAAGTTCTAAGGTTGTGGATGTGCTGTTGCTACTAGGGGTAAAACAGCAATGCTTTGTCTAAGGATATTAGTGTTGTTTACATTATGCACCATACTTAATGCAATTGTCTGTTGCTTGCAACTTAATACCGGAAGGGGTGCGGATGCTAACCTGAAGGTGGACTATTTAGGCACAGATGCATGCTGGATGGCGGTCTGTGTACTTTGTCGTAATGCCTGAGTAAATCTCATAGTGATCATCATGACTAGTATATGCATTGTTATGCACCTCTTTATTTTGTCAATTGCCCAGCTATAATTCGTTTACCCAGCATGTTAGTATTTTATTATGGAGAGACACCACTAGTGAACTGTGGACCCCGGTCCATTCTTTTACATCTGAAATACAACCTACTGCAATATTGTTCTTTTACATTCTCTGCAAGCAAACATCATTTTCCACACTATACGCCTAGTCCTTTGTTTTCAGCAAGCCGGTGAGATTGACAACCTCACTGTTACGTTGGGACAAAAAAGTTTGATTGTGTTGTGCAGGTTCCACGTTGGCGCCGGAATCACTGGTGTTGCGCCGCACTACATTCCTTCACCAACAACCTTCAGAGCATCGCTGACTTCCTACTGGTTCGATTAAACCTTGGTTTTGTACTGAGGGAAAACTTGCTGCTGCACTCATCATACCTTCCTCTTGGGGTTCCCAACGGACGTGTGACTTTACACGCATCAAGCACATTTTCTGGCGCCGTTGCCGGGGAGGTCAAGACGTTCTGAGTCAGAAGACTCTACTTCCCTTCGACGCCCATTTCCTGGCGCCGGGGAGGTCGAGTTGCTTCTGCAAGGGGAGTCTCTCACTTCCAATCTCTTTACTTTGTTTTTGTCTTGCTTACTTTATTTTTATTTTGTCTTGTTTGCTTTCTTTATATCAAAAACACAAAAAAATTAGTTACTTGTTTTACTTTTTGTATTTTGGCCTAGAGTTTGTTTTTGCTAAAATGAGTACTCCTGAAGTTGAGGTTCGTTCCTTTAGGCAACAAGGGGAGAAAGTGTAACGCCCCAATTTTGGGAAGCTAGAAAAACGCAGTTTTTATAGAGCCAAAAATCAGAGTCAACAAAAACTTTTTGAAATACCTCATTAATGCTTGTGTCTCACTTCTGATTGCTCTGTTTGACCTTGTCTGCCTTGTTGATTGAGTTAACAACCACTGAAAACACTAACCTTTGAACTCAACTATTTTAACATATCATTTAATTTTGGTGATCATGTCATGACAAGAATTATCCATACATCTTCTCCAATCTTATTTTGGCCAACCTCTTTTTCAAAGATGTCTAGATTTTAGCAACAACCCAAAAACCTACTATTTGGGAAAAGTAAAAGTATTCCAAAAATTTAAGTGTTTCCAAAACTATGGAGAAGATGTTCCCCTCCCCCTCCTTTGACCCCTGGCCCGAAAAACCATAGGAGACTACCCCTGTCCATCCTCAGCCCGTGCTCACTCCCCTGCCCCTCTCTCCCTCCCAGAACACACACACCACACCCCTCTCCCCTCCCAGGAAGCCACGCCCAAGCTCCTGCCCTCTGCTCCCCTGGAGAAGGAGGTTGAACTTCGGCAACCGCCGGCGTCGAGCAACGACTGCCGGCGATCCTCTCCCTCTCCCTCCGCCATTGTTGGCCCGCAGAGCTCCCCTCGTCGAGGCCTAACCTCTCCCCCTTTCTTTTTGCTCAGAGACTGCCCGTGGACGCCGTGCTCGACCTCGACCCGAGAAGAACCCCGCCGCCGTCGCCATGGATTCCGGCCACCCCAGCTGACGCCGTCCACGCCCGAGCCTCTCCCTCGACCCCCTCCTTCATCCCCAGCCCGCAAGCGTCGCATGCACGGCCCCTAGGTGAGCCCCTCGCCATCGCCGATCTTCTCTGCCCGTGGCCGCCGTCGAGCGCGTCGCGCGGGAGAAGATGGCTGTGAGCCGTCGATTTCCAGATCGACGGCCCAGTTCAAACCGGCCCCGCGGGCTGTTCCCGCGCGCTTGACTGCGCAGCGCGGCGCAGATGGGCCGGCCCATCTCGCACGCGCGGCGGATCTGCGCTGGGCTCGGCCAGATCTGGCCCGAGCACGGCCCTTTTCTTTTTTTTAGCTAATGCTTTTAATCTTTTGCAGTTTCTATTAATTTGTGATGTTTAGATTAAATCTTTTGTGATAGATCTATACATGCATGTTAGTTGGGAGTATTTTTAGTGGGTGCTGTGATGTTTTCTTAAACATGCAGAACTTGTTTGGTATAAAAATGGATTATATTTTGTGTGGCATTTTAAATCTAGTAGAAAGTGTGATTTCCACTCTTTTTGTGATATCTTGAGCTAGGAGTAATATTTTTGAGTGAATCCAATTTGTACAGAAAGGTAAAATCCATACCTTTCCATAGAATTTAACCTTGCATGCAGGAGATTCCTAGAACTGGAGTTTTAATTCTTTTGGTTTTGAGACCAGTAGCTATTGTGGGATTTTTAATTCCTGTTTGGTGTGATGTTTTGATGCAAATCGAATTCTCCTAGTTTGGTATGACTTATGGCAGTACTGTGGTAGAAGGATAGATTTTTAGGAGCATTATTTTAGGATTTGTGGATTTTCCTCCAAAACAGCAATTTAGTTGCTAATAAAAGACCATTTTTATTGTTTGTCTTATATTGTTTGTGTTTAGGTTTGTCTTAAAATCCTTGTCCAGAGAATGTTGTGAGTTACAAGGATTGTTGTTTCATTTAAGTATTGTAGTGTCCCTCACTATTATTCTTTTAGCATAATCATCTTAGCAACTAGTGTTTGTGATTACTCGTTTATTGTCACGTTTGTGTTTAGGATTGCTTTAGATTTATATACTCAAAGGCTGTTTGTGTTTGAAGTGCTTGCTGTATGGTTTACTTACTTTAGATTGTTGTCAACCCGCTTCTTAGAGTGACGGTAGTTCCGTTTATTTTTCCGGTACATTAGATCCGCAAGAGGAGGAGCAGTACGTGGAAACTGAACAGGTCTACGAAGCTGAGCAAGATCAGGGACACTTTGCTGAGCAAGGCAAGCCACCTCACCACTCTAATGAAGTCCTATTATGTTTACAAGCATGTTTTGTTTTCAAAATAAAATAATGCATGTTTTATTTCTTCCGTGGCATTTTGCCACCCAAAAACTATTTTTCAAAATATTGTTTGGCCAAAGAGATATACTAGTATATAATAGGTTTTATAAAAATAGGTCTTCACTTGAGAATCCTTCTACTGAAGGCGCTATCAAGAAAATTATATTTCTTCTAGTAGTATATCCTTATGTTCTTTTCTCAAAACTATAGGATGGGAGCCTGGTTTTGATAAAATGTTTTCGGAGGAAAAACCCGAGTTGCTGGGAGCAATCGGCGAGAAAGTGTTTTATAAAACCCGAGTTTGCTGGGAGCAATCGGAGATGTTTACGAAAAACCGAGTTGCTGGGAGCAATCGGAAGTGATTACGAAAACCCGAGCTGCTGGGAGCAGTCGGAGGTGGAGATGATTTTCGAAAACAAAGTACAGCCCTAGCGGCCGCCCGAACAATTAACCCGTGCAACCACACTACCTGATATGGGTAGGGCTTAGCCGGAAGCTTGTCTGTTTTAGTACGGAGGATCTCATACTCTATAAGGGCGGGGCCCTCGAAGCCGGGTTGTCATCTGTACGAGGCAATACACAAACGGAGTGACCCGCAGCCGGACGATTACGTTGGGTCCCCTGCTGTGGAGGTGTGGCGTCCCGAGAGAGACCAGGGGTCTAGTGGAGCACACGGTGCCGCGGGGAATAAACCTATCGGGAGTCCTCTGTACTAGGGTGGATTAGTGGAACGCTTTGATCATGTTATCCGAAACCCCGCATACTGTCGTATGAGGACCGTGGCTGATCACGGCGGAATGATTGTTTGGTGTGGTGAAAGTGCACCACCTCTGCAGAGTGTAAAACTATTCGAATAGCCGTGTCCGTGGTCATGGACGGTTGGAAAGGTCCCCGATCTAGGCGTATGGGCATTTTATGTTTTAAAAAGAAACTGTTTCGGCAAAGGAGAAAGGAGACATCAAGGAGGTACCTGGGAGGTACGGACTTGGGAGAAGATGGTTGGTATCGGGGAGTCAACCAGTCGGAACCCGGAAAGGAAAAAGGGGCATCCCTATACTAGGGTTTAAAAAGGTTTTATAAAAATGTTTTCAAACTTGGAAATGGTTTTTCTGCCATTTCTGAAATAAGGAGAATTATATCTCCAGATGCCCTTTTTGAACAATGATATAGAGATGTTGTATTCTCTATGTCTAAAAGCATCACTTTGCGAAACTTAAGCCCTATAGTCATATATAGCAGCTATCCCAGTTTTCGAAAATGCTTTTATTGCATTACCATGAAAACTTAAGCCTAGTGGTGGTCTTGCGTGTACGTAATTGTACTCATGGCTGTGTCCCTGGATATTCCAATGTCCAGATTTCAACGAGGAGATGTACGACGAGGAGGAGGAGTACGCCGACGACTACGCCAACTGAGTGTCACCGGTCAACTGCTCTGTGGGAATGCGTCCGGTTGTGACGAGGACATACGCTAGCCGAAAGCTTCCGCTATATCGTAGTTAATTCCTGTCCTGCGTGACGATGGTTGCAGGCTTGGTCGTATGACCACCCTTTATGTAAGTCTTGTACTATTTGAGCTGGATGATGTAACTTTGTATACCATGTTGGTTATGGGATCGCGATGCACTGATCATTGGGATCGTGATCTGATTACATAAGGTGGGCATCTCGGACTGGTAGTTCGAGGGGTCCTCACAGACTTGGTATCAGAGCCATCGTTGACCTTAGGAGACCTTAGTTAGCATGGTCGTTAGCTTAGGAAGGGAATATTTTGCTAAAACCTAATTCTGCCTGAATCTATTTTCTTCAAGGTGAGCCTAGTATGGTTTCCACTCCTCACCTATTCTCAAAAATATCTTGATCTTACCTTCTCTAATTCCAAAGTATTTCAAAAGAGTTTTCTCTACTCTCGTGTCCCTATTCAAAACTTGTTTACGCTTGACGACGGACCCAAGTGAGACCTAAGTAGCTAGAGCCAAGACGGAGACAAGAGTCCTCAGATGCATAGTCCACAAGACCAAAATCGTCGATGACAGCAAGGCCAGGACCTCCAAATACCTCGGAGGTGGAGATTGCCGGACAAGAATGCAAAATCACCTTTGCACCCTCGACTCAACCCCAACAATGTTACTCCCTCAGCAAACCGGGCAATCTCAAACTTTTCGGCAAGAACCCAAGGTGATCAAATGAGGACTTCAGTAACCATGTGACACCAAACCCCATCACTAGTACAGAACGACACATCCGATACCCCTCTATGGAAACGGCACGAGTTAGGCGACGGAGAATCGCGCTTTCCGCGTGAGAAAACCCGCCCCGCCAGGCAAGCTGGCCCGCGTCCCACCTTCATAGGCAACGGTCGCGAATTATTAACCGTTGCCGATATGTTGGTAACGGAGTTTCTTTCGACTCCGTTTGCAATATGTTCTTCAATGGCATCGGACATTTGTATACAACCGTTGGCGAGGTTGCTTATATAAAATTCCTTTTTTAGCACTATCTTGGATATTATAAAAGACTGTCGATTCGCCCTTGTTCCTCCGCTCCAGCTTGTTTTTACTCCGCACTCGTGTCCTCCATGGCCAAGAGCATGAGCTCGTCGGGGAGATCGAATGCTTCCTCCTCCTGCGCCGCCGGGGCCGGGTCAGATCTGCCGCTTGTGAAGTGCGTTTGCTGCCGCTGTCGGAACGCGATTCGTCGAGTGTCGCGTTCGGATCTGAACCCAGGCCGGATCTACTTCAAGTGTCCAAATCACAGGGTTAGTTCGATGCTTCGACCAGTTTTGATTGATTCTATTCTATGTGTTATGCTGATTTGCCTCTGGATTCGATTTACCATTTGGCAGGGGAGGGGCGAAGAGTATTCTGGGAGCTGTGATTATTTTTTTGGATTGAAGATTATGTTGAGATGCTGCTTGCTAATGGCGTCGAAGTGGAAGCTGCAGAGCTGGAAAATGTAGCCTTGATAGTCAAGAAGGCGAACATGGAGATGAAGCCGCACACTGCAGCAGCTCTAGCTGGTTTGGCATGGAGCCCAACAAACACTTCGACTAAATCTGACCATGTTGTTGCTGTGCGCAAGGAGCGGCATAAAGGAACAGAAATAGCTCAGTTAAATGTTCTTGTGAGCATTGCTAGAATGATTTTGTGTGTTTGTGTGCTGCTGTTAGGTGTGAACTTGTATGCAGCAATGAAAATCAGTAGAATGTATTAGGTTCATATGCAGCTATGCAAATCAGTACAATGTATTAGGTTCGTATGCACTTTGAAAATCACTAGAATGTATTATGTTCGTATGCACATAGTAGTTGTGAACTTGTATCCAATGGAAACAGTTATATAAAATGTCCGTTGCCAATTGGGTGCTGATAACCCCCAAGAGCAAGGGATCACTGTAGCACCTCTCAATGTGGAAGTAAGGTATCGATCCGCAGGAGCAAGAAGGAAAAGTTATCTATTCCCTACAACTAAAGTGTCACAAGTTTTAGTTGATTATGCACTAAACAAGTTTAAGGAACAAGGTGGTTGATTTAATGGATGGAAGTTTGATGTAACAAGGCAAGAATGTGGAAGTGTCCCAATCCTCTTCAATGCAAGAGGACAAGACAAAGGTTTTCTAGGATGCTTGGAAATAAGGCCTAGGGATCATACTTTCACTAGTGGACACTCCCAACAATTGAATACATAGATATTTCCTCTTCACTTTGCTACTCTGAACTATTCTCCCGTTGGATAGAAATACCAATCTACTGCGTAGGGCTACAAGAGCACACCTTAAAGTCTGAGTGAACAAACACCACAATATCATAGAACACCAAGACCATCGTGTAGGGCTACAAAAGCACACCTTAAAGTCTGTCTTCCACATCTAGGGAACCCCAAGGTCACTATGAGTGCCCCAAAATAGTACTAAACAAACACCACAATTTTATAGTGACATCCAACACAAAGAATAACTCATGGTAAGTATTTCTGTAACCTTTAGCCTAAGAGTCACACACGGTGCGCACACTGTCAACTTCACACCATGGGACAAAGGTGACTCCGGAAATTACATTAATAAAACCACTTGAGTAGCACAAACAATGAAGGAGAAACATCCATGAATTCAATTAGATTACAAAGCTCATGATCACATAAAGATCACATCATGGGAGAGAGAGATGAACCACATAGCTACCGGTAGAGCCCTCAGCCCCGATGAAGAACTACTCCCTCCTCATCATGGGAGGCAGCAACGGCGATGAAGATGTTGATGATGAACACGCCGGAGGGGGGTGGAGCCCTCCGGAGGCGATTCCGGCGGCGTTTCCCCCCTCCGATCTTCTCCGGCGGCAGCCTTCTGTCTCTCTGTTTCGTGGTTTTGTGTTTCTCCGCCGCCTCCTTTCGCGAAACGCCAGGGGACCTTTTTTATAGGCGTTTTTAGGTCAAGACGGAGTCGGTGGAGAAAATCGACGGCCACGGAGCTCCGAGGGGAAACGAGCTGGCCCACGCGGCCATGTACTTTAGGCCGCGTGGGACCCTCCCATTTCCAGCCTGTTGGGCTTCTGGTCTTCAATTTAAGCCCATTGCGTTCGTCTCGAAAATTCTGAACCGTGCTCTTTGACCTTGCCCTTTTTGGAGTCCCGAAGCTCCCGGAAAGTCTGAAACACTAAAAAAGACGTTTTCTGGAAAAACAGGGTTAATTCCAAATAAATGGGAAAACTATGAAGTATTCCCAAAATCATTATAAAACATTGATATAACCCTTATATGATGCAAATATGATTGGAATATAAGCAATTAAAGTGCAAAGTTCATGTATGCATTTTACATGCATCAACATCCCCAAGCTTAATCCATGCTCGTCCTCGAGTATGAAGATGATAAAACTAACATGGACTTTGCAATTTAATACTTAACAATGAATATCAAAGATGATTACTATTGCTACATATAGTCAAATGATTCATTCTTCAAAGGAGTAGCAATATGCAAATAGTTTATGAAGTGATATCAAGTATTCAAGAAGGATGTTCATGATAGTTCACAAAGTGTAACATAACAGATAGTAGTATGGACCACATGTATGCATAATGATAAGTATGGACATCCTACATTGGTCATAGAGTGATGATGAAAATCTGAATATGTTGGTGGACACTTTGGAAAGATGAATAAGTGAGTAGAGGTAAAGCATGCATAAGTTTCATCTAACCTCCAAACTCTCTACTTAAGTTAATGATTGCAATGTGGTAATACTTGGTGTCAAGCTCTCATTCCCCTATCATAGCATCTTGAATGATTATAGTTTAATGTGAGCAAATATGAGTAGTGTGCTTGACAAAGTAAAGGTTGGTCTCATGCCCCTTGAATACAAGTACCTACACCATGATTACTCAACTTAGGAAACAAAGCAAGTTCAAGTTATATATCATTGTAAGTAATAATAGTATCATCAAGAGCGTCAACTGGGGTACCTCTTGTCCCAGGATATGGAACAAGCCCATATCAAAATGACAAGACAAACAAACAAGATGAAAAACCTCAACACCCTTTTTATTTACCATTGGAATAGCTTTTTATTGTAAGGTGTGTCATAGATAATTCACCATAGCATGTAAGTAAATTTCCACCATGAATAATGCATGGCTTAGATTAGCGGCCCAGGCGTCTCTCTAACCATTTATACAAACTCATTTAAACTACTTCATTTCCACCTCATTTCACCATGATAGGCATCCATAAACAAAAGTACATGATATCAACTAAATGAGATGAAGGAGCATGTTGAAAGCTTTGCATGTGACAGCACATATGGGCTAACTCCAACCTCGAACATTTATCAAGCCACTAGCATCATAATCTTAATCACAATGGGTCATGTTTTATTTATGCAATGATAGTAAATGTGCATCAAGTTCGTGAGAGCTATATAACCAACTTTTCCATGCAATCAATAACATAATCATTTTCATTCAGAGGTATAGATAACACAAATACATGATTAACATACTCGGAATAGCATAAAGCTAAGGTAGATATGGTGGACTCACTGGAATAACTTTGGTTGAAGGTGTTGGAAACAAGTTTTTGCTTGTTGGAGTTTTTGGGCTAGCAAAAGGGAGAAAGTTGACCATCTAGATGCATGCATGAGTGTCCATAGAACTAACTAATCCATGTTAAACCAAGTAAATAACAATCAGCACCAAAACATGAATAAGTGATAGCTCTTCAAAAAGAATTTGCAAACTATTACTCATAAACAAGCTCATGAATCATGCAACTATATGTATCATTAAAAATCAAGTCAAACATCCCTTTTCCCAATCTTATAAAAGCATCCAACATATTTCAACCCATATTTCCAGTAGCTCTCTCATATATAATGATAGTGTGGTGGTCTCTCAAGACTCAAACAAAAACAAAAAACGACGCTCCAAGTTTATGCGATAAAGTGTTTCGATCGAAAAACAGAAGTTGGACGTGTGCAAACCGAGAGTGTGTAGGTCCAGCGGGGTTGTCTTCACATCCCCAAGCTTATGGTCTTCACCATCCTTGGATAGCTCTTGGTGCATCTCCTCCAATCCCTGTGAAAAAACTTCAAAACACCGTTTCTCCCATCTCTTTTCTGTGGGGTGCATTAATAGTGATAAACAAATAGGTTCCTTGCTGCATATAATCCTTGAACAAAAATTCATATGAATGTCCAGAAAGTGTATAATGTTGTATGCCTACTCATAAACTCAATTGGATCAAAAAATTCAACTTAAAAGCTCAAAGCATGCATCAAACAAAATGGGACAGAATCTGTCCAGAAAAACAGCAGCAGCAAAACGTATTTTTCTACCCTACCAAACTTTCTCGAAAAATTCCGAAAAAATTCATGCATACAGAGGATGAAAAGTTGCAACTACAGTTCAAATATGAGCTCATTCGGAGTTACAGAATAAGAATTAAAAATCATACCGTGCACTGACTGTGCAGGAATAAAATCTCCGAACGCTATAAGCAACTTTTCAAACCAAAATGGGTAAAACTTGGCACTTTATTAAAACTCCAGAACTAACTAGACACAAAATCTCTTGTTACAGCAAGAGGACACAAAGAAAAATCACACACAAAAATAACCGGGTTGCCTCCCGCAAAGCGCTTTCTTTATAGCCATATAGCTAGGCTTGATAGTTTTAATGATGCTCCCATAGGAATAAGAGTTGAATATAAAAGAGCATCAAGAAGCAAATATCAAACACATTTAAGTCTAACCCACTTCCTATGCATTGGGATCTTGTAAGAAAATAAATCAATAAAGCACAAAGTGACTAGCATAGGAAGGCAAAGCAAGTGCAACTTCAAAATTTTCAACAAAAAGAGAGAGACTTAATATTTTGAGATATATGAAACCGTGTCTCCCTCTCTCATAAGGACCAGTAGGTTTTAAAGTACCCAACAAATAAAAGCAAATCAAGAGAAAGGCCAAAACCTTCATCATAAAGAGGATAAATTTAGTAACGTGAAGATTTCTATAACCATACTTTCCTCTCTCAAAATAATTTTCAGCGGCATCATGAATAAAATCAACAATATAGCTATCACATAAAGCATTATTATCATGATCCATAAGCATAACAGTACTATTACTCTCCACACAAGCATAATCAATTTCATTAGTAATAGTGGGAGTAAAACTAGCACATCCATCATTGTAATCATCATAAATTGGAGGCATAGAATAATCATAGTGAATTTTATCCTCAATAGTAGATGGACTGAAAATATCATATCATCATTGTAAACATCATATATAGGAGGCATATCATAATCAACATAAACTATATCCTCAATAGTGGGTGGACTGAAAATATCATATTCATCATCATAAATGGGAGACATAGTATCATCAAACAAGTCAAAGAACCTCCCCAAGCTTAGATGATTGCAAGATAAAGAAACCTCCCCAAGCTTAGTCTAGTGCACACAAGAATAGAAACTTAAGCGCTACGCTCCCCGGCAACGGCGCCAGAAAAGTACTTGATAACCCCCAAGAGCAAGGGATCACTGTAGCACCTCTCAATGTGGAAGTAAGGTATCGATCCGCAGGAGCAAGAAGGAAAAGTTATCTATTCCCTACAACTAAAGTGTCACAAGTTTTAGTTGATTATGCACTAAACAAGTTTAAGGAACAAGGTGGTTGATTTAATGGATGGAAGTTTGATGTAACAAGGCAAGAATGTGGAAGTGTCCCAATCCTCTTCAATGCAAGAGGACAAGATAAAGGTTTTCTAGGATGCTTGGAAATAAGGCCTAGGGATCATACTTTCACTAGTGGACACTCCCAACAATTGAATACATAGATATTTCCTCTTCACTTTGCTACTCTGAACTATTCTCCCGTTGGATAGAAATACCCATCTACTGCGTAGGGCTACAAGAGCACACCTTAAAGTCTGAGTGAACAAACACCACAATATCATAGAACACCAAGACCATCGTGTAGGGCTACAAAAGCACACCTTAAAGTCTGTCTTCCACATCTAGGGAACCCCAAGGTCACTATGAGTGCCCCAAAATAGTACTAAACAAACACCACAATTTTATAGTGACATCCAACACAAAGAATAACTCATGGTAAGTATTTCTGTAACCTTTAGCCTAAGAGTCACACACGGTGCGCACACTGTCAACTTCACACCATGGGACAAAGGTGACTCCGGAAATTACATTAATAAAACCACTTGAGTAGCACAAACAATGAAGGAGAAACATCCATGAATTCAATTAGATTACAAAGCTCATGATCACATAAAAATCACATCATGGGAGAGAGATGAACCACATAGCTACCGGTAGAGCCCTCAGCCCCGATGAAGAACTACTCCCTCCTCATCATGGGAGGCAGCAACGGCGATGAAGATGTTGATGATGAACACGCCGGAGGGGGGTGGACCCTCCGGAGGCGATTCCGGCGGCGTTTCCCCCCTCCGATCTTCTCCGGCGGCAGCCTTCTGTCTCTCTGTTTCGTGGTTTTGTGTTTCTCCGCCGCCTCCTTTCGCGAAACGCCAGGGGACCTTTTTTATAGGCGTTTTTAGGTCAAGACGGAGTCGGTGGAAGAAAAATCGACGGCAACGGAGCTCCGAGGGGGAAACGAGACAGACCCACGCGGCCATGTACTTTTGGCCACGTGGGACCGTCCCATTTGCAGCTTGTTGGGCTTCTGGTCTTCAATTTAAACCCATTGCGTTCGTCTCGAAAATTCTGAACCGTGCTCTTTGACCTTGCCCTTTTTGGAGTCCCGAAGCTCCCGGAAAGTCTGAAACACTAAAAAAGACGTTTTCTGGAAAAACAGGGTTAATTCCAAATAAATGGGAAAACTATGAAGTATTCCCAAAATCATTATAAAACATTGATATAACCCTTATATGATGCAAATATGATTGGAATATAAGCATTTAAAGTGCAAAGTTCATGTATGCATTTTACATGCATCAGGTGCCTATAAATGTACTGGCGAAGCAAAGCCCCATCAGTCTCATTCTCAATCCCTCACTGTCCATCTTTCAACCCTAGCTGCCGCACATTGTAGCTTTTTACTCTCCTCACTCTCTCATGGCTTCCTCTGCCGGCGCTTCTAGATCTCGCCATCGCAGCCGCGGCTCTAGCGACCGCACCGATCTAGCTGCATCTGTTCGTGATAGGGCAGATCTGGAGGCGGCTGTGATGCGGCAGGTGCGGGAGCGCGTCAGGCTCATCACCTCCGGTGATGCCCCGCGTCCTCTGGGCCACGCGGAGCTGGATCAGATCATTCATCGGGTGGTGATGCTGCAGTTGTGGCGGATCCGCCGTCAACGGAGGCCGATCTGGAGGCCGCCGTCGACGGAGGAGGTGGTGGCCGATCTGGAGGCGACGTCCCCGGTGGAGGAGGTGGCGTCCACGGTGGAGGAGGTGGCCGATCTGGAGGCGACATCCCCGGTGGAGGAGGTGACGTCCACGGTGGAGGAGGTGGCCGATCTGGAGGAGCCGTCCACGGTGGAGGAGGTGGCCGATCTGGAGGCGCCGTCGACGGAGGAGGAGGTGGCCGATCTGGAGGCGACGTCCCCGGTGGAGGAGGTGGCGTCCATGGTGGAGGAGGTTGCCGATCTGGAGGCGCCGTCCACGGTGGAGGAGGTGGCCGATCTGGAGGCGCCGTCCACGGAGGAGGAGGTGGCCGATCTCGAGGCGCCGTCCACGGAGAAGAAAATGTGAGGTCTAAATCGCTCAGCTCATGAACTAGTTCATCAATTGGTTTTATATAGAACTTGTCTAGTATATTGAACTTGTCTAGTATATAGAAAACTCGTCTAGTATCTTGCACTTTATTGTTTCTGTCTAGTTTTCTAGTCTAGCATAGAAAACTTGTCTAGTATATAGAAAACTTGTCTAGTATCTTGCACTATTTTAAAGTCTAGTAGGGTGAATTAATTTCAACTCTTTGTAGTACTACCGATGATGAATAGATCCAGTCACAACTTTTTGTCAATGTGCTAATCCTCGTTATTGTTTTGTGTAGCTAGTGTATGAAGTAATAGTATTTCGGTGACACTGTATAAAAAATGGTGAGGCTCTTGAAGGAAACATCACCTTCAAGTTATGCCTCGAAATCGTTGGATCGGACTGCAAGCACACGGATATAGGCGCTTAAAGGTGTGAACTGTTTTCACATTAAATTATATCTATGTCATGTAGCATCATATTTTGGCTCTTCTCTAACTATCAATCCATGTATGTTTATCCAGAAGCACAAAGCTGATCCGAACAAACTTTAAATGTGCTACTTATAAAGTGGGATTATATTTCGGCGACACCGTCCAAGATGGAGCAAGCCTCAGTACGAAGAATTTGACAATTTGGCTTGGTGTAGTTTCTGTTTTTTTAGTTTCTCCGGCTATTTTGTGGATGTGTGTTTAGGGAGCAAGCCTTAGCTGCAGTTTAGGGAGGCATGAGAATGATAGGATTAGCGAAGCATGCGTAACTCATCTTTTGATGCTATGTAATGGTGACAATTGTTATATAAGTTATGAACGGTTTTGCTAGCAACTTTGTGCTTCTGCTGTGATATTTTGAATGTCAATTGGCAACTGTATTGCTGCTATAGGCTTATGAAAAAATCTCAATGCAAACGAGCTAAACAGAATCTCCGTTTCTGATGTCCAGATACATCGGCAACGGAGACTGGATGGCAACCGTAGCCAAAATCAAGCCTCATCGGTGACGGTTTTTCGTGTCCGTTGCCGATGAGAGCCTTCACATCAGTGACAGGGTCGTGGACACGAACCCTTTCTCCGTTGCCGAAGGGGTTTTTGGCCCGTTTCCGATGTGTCGTTCTGTACTAGTGCATAGGATAAAGTAGGATATGACCCTTAATTGGATTACCCGACTATCACGAATGATAAGTACCTTTTTGGGTGCTATAGGTGTTTGGTGTGCTGTTTCGCTGGTATGCTTTTGCTTGAATGTGTGACCTGCTTGTGTGCTTTTTGCGTGAGCGTTAGTTAACTGTGTGCCCCGTGTCTGTGTGTACCTTGCTAGACAGAAATAAGAACCTTAGGAATGACGTCAAACTAGGAACAGACCCGAGGACTGAAAACCCTACCTTTCATCGAGATACCTTAGCCTTGATCCTTTTATTTTTACGCCCCCTCCTAAGACGTTTTCTTTATTTATAGATGTCGAGCCTCATCGAATCACTCAAGAAGGGCCCGACGATGACCATGACTTTGGAAAGCACCACTGAGTTTCCCAAGGCCCTGGAGAACCTCATGCTGAGCTTCGAACTCGAAGGACCCGCGGTCTACAAGGGTTTTCCTTGGGTGGAGAATGGACAAGAACTTTGGGGGTGCAACTCCACCTCTACAAGAACGAAGATGATGATCAGAACCAATCTGGATATATGATGTTCACCAACTCAAAGTCTCAGTACGCCTCCTTTATGAAGTCAGCAAGGAGCGCTACATGGGCCGCCATTGATGAAATGGGAGAAATACTCAAGTACCGAGTCCTCAACACCCAGATGGATCTCACGGAAGCCTACGAGGAGATTGAAACTTTGAAGGCAAACAAAGAGTCCCTCCCCAAGAACGAATCTTCCAAGAAGCGCCACCTCCATTAGTTTGTGACGATTGAATGAAGTCATGTTCCTCTTCCCGGTCGCAAATTAGTTTGTTGTTATGTTTAGGGTTAAAACTATGCCCATGTGCGGAACTATGTCGTGTGTGCTGCTTCTGTTGAGACCTGATGCACCTAATGGTTGACAATGATTCGGATGCTTGTCGTGGGTGTGATGTTTTCCTGGTATGTTTCACCAGCACTCCTCGTCGGCAGCACATGTTAGACCCAAATTTCCCTCTTGCTTAAACATCTTCTTGCCTCTACACAAAGTATCTTTCTGGCCTTTTTAGCGTTAGATGCATCGTGATGCTTTTCAAAACTTGTTTAGAAAACCTCTGTAAAAATGTTTTATCTCTGATCTGAGCTTCGGCACGTGAGAGCTTTTGACCGCACCTGATACAGAAGACCACCCCGAGAAAGCCCATCCCCGTGAAGTGACGGGACTTGCCTAGTTTAATTAACCTTTGGAATCGCAAGTATACCATCACTAACTTAGCATATCTGTCTTTAGAGTACCATCTAACACCAGTGACTTGTTACTAACTAACGTCTTCAAGAACTACAAACCCTCAAGTCGTGTCATACAAAGGAGATCGACGTCAGCAAAAACGAAGACAACCAGCACTGAAGATCGTCTACCTGAAGGTGTACCACGAAGCTAGTATCATCAGTGCCTTCTATGCGCCAACCTTATTAACTCCAGTTACCCCGACTAGAGACTGTTATCAAGAAGTACCCTCACAAATCTCTTAGGCTAACTAAGATGGAACCGACCCCTGAAGGATAGAGCGAAGCATCATGAAGCCCAAGAACCAAGGAAGTCTTCATCCATACTCTTCGTCTGCTAAACCGAAGGCGGACACAAATCAAGATGTCATATTCAACAAGGTGCCAAGAACGACGAAAAGCTCGAAGGCTGTTGCAGTTGAAGACACTAACACCTAGCAAGTTCTAACGCATCTAGTAGCTTGTAGAACCCCTCGACTTGTTAGGAAAAACCGGATAGAGTCAAGTCTACGGACCTGACACCCCTGTGAGGCTTGAAAAACTGTTGGCGGATATTTAACTGCTAACTCCTCAAGACGGCAATATCTGGGCAAGTGTCTACACCAACCGCAAGCGCCAAGGAGCCACGGCCAAGACAAAGATCACCGTGATACCCAAGAACAACAACATATTGAAGTCGGCAACAACTTACACCTTCAACAGCTACCCTTCAAGGCCCCTTTTTAAGGGGGGAAGACAAACGCTAGTTTTATTAGGGGGTTTTGGCAAACTGTCCTTTGTGCCCTAACTCTGGAGTGGTTGAAGTCAACTCGACAAGAACGCTGATCAGCATCAACCTCCATGACAGTACCTTCAGCAGAGACCAAAAGCCTTCCGAAAGAAATCCGAGGACGTATCGCCAAGGAGACCCCAGTTGAGAATCAACAACCCCGGAAGATGAAGGAGCAACAAACCCACTAACCTTGCACTCTCTTAGTACCCGCTTAGGAATCTCGGACGAGATTCTTTTAAGGGGGGAAGATCTGTAACGCCCCAATTTTGGGAAGCTAGAAAAACACAGTTTTTATAGAGCCAAAAATCAGAGTCAACAAAAACTTTTTGAAATACCTCATTAATGCTTGTGTCTCACTTCTGATTGCTCTGTTTGACCTTGTCTGCCTTGTTGATTGAGTTAACAACCACTGAAAACACTAACCTTTGAACTCAACTATTTTAACATATCATTTAATTTTGGTGATCATGTCATGACAAGAATTATCCATACATCTTCTCCAATCTTATTTTGGCCAACCTCTTTTTCAAAGATGTCTAGATTTTAGCAACAACCCAAAAACCTACTATTTGAGAAAAGTAAAAGTATTCCAAAAATTTAAGTCTTTCCAAAACTATGGAGATGTATATAATATCTCCTACCAAAAATCCAACTATGTAATTTTGTAAGTATCAACATCCCTTATTTTCAAACTCTTATTTTCAACATCTTTGAAAATAAAACAAGTGGGAGATATATTACTCCTATATTTCTATTTATCAAACCTTTTGAAAACTATGAAGTTATGAGTTGAGATACTTTTAAACCCCACCTTGTCATGATTATGTGTGATCCCTATATCACTTAATTATACTAAGGGTTTAGGATGTTGTTGATTGATAATTGTTTGTGTTTGAATTGCTTGACTTAAGTGTGTTATTTAACGAGTGTTCATGTGGTGATTTATTGTAGCATCATTTGATGCACATGTTTTGATTTGGTATCTAAAGGTTTGTTTTCCTTGTCCTGCTTGAGTGGAATGTATTGCCTCTTGTAAAAATGGTTTGGTGTTGATATTTACAAAATTTCGATCTTATATAGATAGAAAATATATCTTCACTCCTGTTAACTTTTAGCTTTTCTAGAGGCTTACCATTGGTGTTTCTTTTATTAATATTGGGCATGCAACTCATCCTACCTCTTCTTAAACATCCCTAGTATTCAACCATAGCCTCCTTTAAAATTTACAAAAATGCTTGATCACTTTAGCATCTAGGTTTAGGGAGCTAGTCAAACCTGTGACCTTTTTACCTGAGTTGGATACACTTTTGCACTTCCTCCCCTAAGCACACCAGGACCCCTTGGGCAATGCACTTGCACCCCTCTCTTCTCCATCACATGTCCTTGCTTGGAGAATTCTTTTTAGCCCTAATTAAGCCCCTGGTTGCTTAATGTTTAGTGATGAACATGGCACCAAATTAACCCAGTGCACCTTTTTCTATTAACCCTAAAACTATCTAAAACCAGCCCCTCCTCTCACACCCCGACCACCCTCTCACCTCTCTGGCCAGAGGAGTGTCCTAGTCAGCTAGGACCCCCATGTCATCCCCCCATCTCCCTCTCCACCACTCTTCTTCTCTCTTTTCTCTCCATGCCCAATGGGAGCTCACTCCCCTCACTCCCCACTAGCCACAACGCATCCTCCGACCAGCTCCACCCTGCCCACACCTGCACCGCCCTCCAGAGCCAATGGATGTGCTCCCCTCCCCCTCCTTTGACCCCTGGCCCGAAAAACCATAGGAGACTACCCCTGTCCATCCTCAGCCCGTGCTCACTCCCCTGCCCCTCTCTCCCTCCCAGAACACGCACACCACACCCCTCTCCCCTCCCAGGAAGCCACGCCTAAGCTCCTGCCCTCTGCTCCCCGGGAGAAGGAGGTTGAACTTCGGCAACCGCCGGCGTCGAGCAATGACTGCCGGCGATCCTCTCCCTCTCCCTCCGCCATTGTTGGCCCGCAGAGCTCCCCTCGTCGAGGCCTAACCTCTCCCCCTTTCTTTTTGCTCAGAGACTGCCCGTGGACGCCGTGCTCGACCTCGACCCGAGAAGAACCCCGCCGCCGTCGCCATGGATTTCGGCCACCCCAGCTGACGCCGTCCACGCCCGAGCCTCTCCCTCGACCCCCTCCTTCATCCCCAGCCCGCAAGCGTCGCATGCACGGCCCCTAGGTGAGCCCCTCGCCGTCGCCGATCTTCTCTGCCCGTGGCCGCCGTCGAGCGCGTCGCGCGGGAGAAGATGGCTGTGAGCCGTCGATTTCCAGATCGACGGCCTAATTCAAACCGCCCCCGTGGGCTGTTCCCGCGCGCTTGACTGCGCAGCGCGGCACAGATGGGCCGGCCCATCTCGCACGCGCGGCGGATCTGCGCTGGGCTCGGCCAGATCTGGCCCGAGCACGGCCCTTTTCTTTTTTTAGCTAATGCTTTTAATCTTTTGCAGTTTCTATTAATTTGTGATGTTTAGATTAAATCTTTTGTGATAGATCTATACATGCATGTTAGTTGGGAGTATTTTTAGTGGGTGCTGTGATGTTTTCTTAAACATGCAGAACTTGTTTGGTATAAAAATGGATTATATTTTGTGTGGCATTTTAAATCTAGTAGAAAGTGTGATTTCCACTCTTTTTGTGATATCTTGAGCTAGGAGTAATATTTTTGAGTGAATCCAATTTGTACAGAAAGGTAAAATCCATACCTTTCCATAGAATTTAACCATGCATGCAGGAGATTCCTAGAACTGGAGTTTTAATTCTTTTGGTTTTGAGACCAGTAGCTATTGTGGGATTTGTAATTCCTGTTTGGTGTGATGTTTTGATGCAAATCCAATTCTCCTAGTTTGGTATGACTTATGGCAGTACTGTGGTAGAAGGATAGATTTTAGGAGTATTATTTTAGGATTTGTGGATTTTCCTCCAAAACAGCAACTTAGTTGCTAATAAAAGACCATTTTTATTGTTTGTCTTATATTGTTTGTGTTTAGGTTTGTCTTAAAATCCTTCTCCAGAGAATGTTGTGAGTTACAAGGATTGTTGTTTCATTTAAGTATTGTAGTGTCCCTCACTATTATTCTTTTAGCATAATCATCTTAGCATCTAGTGTTTGTGATTACTCGTTTATTGTCATGTTTGTGTTTATGATTGCTTTAGATTTATATACTCAAAGGCTGTTTGTGTTTGAAGTGCTTGCTGTATGGTTTACTTATTTTAGATTGTTGTCAACCCGCTTCTTAGAGTGACGGTAGTTCCGTTTATTTTTCCGGTACATTAGATCCGCAAGAGGAGGAGCAGTACGTGGAAACTGAACAGGTCTACGAAGCTGAGCAAGATCAGGGACACTTTGCTGAGCAAGGCAAGCCACCTCACCACTCTAATGAAGTCCTATTATGTTTACAAGCATGTTTTGTTTTCAAAATAAAATAAATCATGTTTTATTTCTTCCGTGGCATTTTGCCACCCAAAAACTATTTTTCAAAATATTGTTTGGCCAAAGAGATATACTAGTATATAATAGGTTTTATAAAAATAGGTCTTCACTTGAGAAGCCTTCTACTGAAGGCGCTATCAAGAAAATTATATTTCTTCTAGTAGTATATCCTTATGTTCTTATCTCAAAACTATAGGATGGGAGCCTGGTTTTGATAAAATGTTTTCGGAGGAAAAACCCGAGTTGCTGGGAGCAATCGGCGAGAAAGTGTTTTATAAAACCCGAGTTTGCTGGGAGCAATCGGAGATGTTTACGAAAAACCGAGTTGCTGGGAGCAATCGGAAGTGATTACGAAAACCCGAGCTGCTGGGAGCAGTCGGAGGTGGAGATGATTTTCGAAAACAAAGTACAGCCCTAGCGGCCGCCCGAACAATTAACCCGTGCAACCACACTACCTGATATGGGTAGGGCTTAGCCGGAAGCTTGTCTGTTTTAGTACGGAGGATCTCATACTCTATAAGGGCGGGGCCCTCGAAGCCGGGTTGTCATTTGTACGAGGCAATACATAAGCGGAGTGACCCGCAGCCGACGATTACGTTGGGTCCCCTGCCGTGGCGGTGTGGCGTCCCGAGAGAGACCAGGGGTCTAGTGGAGCACACGGTGCCGGGGGGAATAAACCTATCGGGAGTCCTCTGTACTAGGGTGGATTAGTGAAACGCTTTGATCATGTTATCCGAAACCCCGCATACTGTCGTATGAGGACCGTGGCTGATCACGGCGGAATGACTGTTTGGTGTGGTGAAAGTGCACCACCTCTGCAGAGTGTAAAACTATTCGAATAGCCGTGTCCGCGGTCATGGACGGTTGGAAAGGTCCCCGATCTAGGCGTATGGGCATTTTATGTTTTAAAAAGAAACTGTTTTCGGCAAAGGAGAAAGGAGACATCAAGGAGGTACCTGGAGGTACGGACTTGGGAGAAGATGGTTGGTCTCGGGGAGTCAACCAGTCGGAACCCGGAAAGGAAAAAGGGGCATCCCTATCCTAGGGTTTAAAAAGGTTTTATAAAAATGTTTTCAAACTTGGAAATGGTTTTTCTGCCATTTCTGAAATAAGGAGAATTATATCTCCAGATGCCCTTTTTGAACAATGATATAGAGATGTTGTATTCTCTATGTCTAAAAGCATCACTTTGCGAAACTTAAGCCCTATAGTCATATATAGCAGCTATCCCAGTTTTCGAAAACGCTTTTATTGCATTACCATGAAAACTTAAGCCTGGTGGTGGTCTTGCGAGTACGTAATTGTACTCATGGCTGTTTCCCTGGATATTCCAATGTCCAGATTTCAACGAGGAGATGTACGACGAGGAGGAGTACGCCAACGACTACGCCAACTGAGTGTCACCGGTCAACTGCTCTGTGGGAATGCGTCCGGTTGTGACGAGGACAGACGCTAGCCGAAAGCTTCTGCTATATCGTAGTTAATTCCCGTCCTGCGTGACGATGGTTGCAGGCTTGGTCGTATGACCACCCTTTATGTAAGTCTTGTACTATTTGAGCTGGATGATGTAACTTTGTATACCATGTTGGTTATGGGATCGCGATGCACTGATCATTGGGATCGTGATCTGATTACATAACGTGGGCATCTCGGACTGGTAGTTCGAGGGGTCCTCACAGAAAGTTTGAAAGATGCTTGGCATAGAATTAGTGATGCTCATCATAGATGCTTTTTCCAAGGATATTAGTGTTGTTTACATTATGCACCATACTTAATGCAATTGTCTGTTGCTTGCAACTTAATACCGGAAGGGGTGCGGATGCTAACCTGAAGGTGGACTATTTAGGCACAGATGCATGCTGGATGGCGGTCTGTGTACTTTGTCGTAATGTCCGAGTAAATCTCATAGTGATCATCATGACTAGTATATGCATTGTTATGCACCTCTTTATTTTGTCAATTGCCCAGCTTTAATTCGTTTACCCAGCATGTTAGTATTTTATTATGGAGAGACACCACTAGTGAACTATGGACCCCGGTCCATTCTTTTACATCTGAAATACAACCTACTTCAATCATTGTTCTTTTACATTCTCTGCAAGCAAACATCATTTTCCACACTATACGCCTAATCCTTTGTTTTCAGCAAGCCGGTGAGATTGACAACCTCACTTTACGTTGGGACAATTTTTTTTGATTGTGTTGTGCAGGTTCCACGTTGGCGCTGGAATCACTAGTGTTACGCCGCACTACATTCCTTCACCAACAACCTTCAGAGCATCGCTGACTTCCTACCGTTCGATTAAACCTTGGTTTTGTACTAAGGGAAAACTTGCTGCTGCACTCATCATACCTTCCTCTTGGGGTTCCTAACGGACGTGTGACTTTACACGCATCAAGCACATTTTCTGGCGCCGTTGCCGGGGAGGTCAAGACGTTCTGAGTCAGAAGACTCTACTTCCCTTCGACGCCCATTTCCTGGCGCCGGGGAGGTCGAGTTGCTTCTGCAAGGGGAGTCTCTCACTTCCAATCTCTTTACTTTGTTTTTGTCTTGCTTACTTTATTTTTATTTTGTCTTGTTTGCTTTCTTTATATCAAAAACACAAAAAAAATTAGTTACTTGTTTTACTTTTTGTATTTCGGCCTAGAGTTTGTTTTTGCTAAAATGAGTACTCCTGAAGTTGAGGTTCGTTCCTTTAGGCAACAAGGGGGAGAAAGTTTGAAAGATGCATGGCATAGAATTAGTGATGCTCATCATAGATGCACTAAAAACATTCCACCATGATCCTTCTTAGGAATTTCTATGTTGGTGTCACTAGTTGGTATAGGTATGTTCTGGATACGCTTACAGGTGGTAATTTCCTTGGTACTCCTGCTTTGAAAGCTTGCAATTTAATTGAAAGTTTAGTAGGAATACCACCTACTAGCAATATTAAAACTGAGATTACTTTGGAGGATGTTATGAACAAATTAGATTCTATGAAGAAATTTTTTCCAACACTACTTGAATCCGTAGTAAGCACTAATGAAAGAATCACTGCTTTAGAGGGTAGACATGCTCTTGATAATCAAAACCATAGGATTGGCGAACTAGAAGAAGCTATGGGAACCTTGGGTTCAACCTTATCTTCTCTTAAGTTTAAGGAGAAGGCTTATGTGGGAAAAGAGCAAAAGTTCATGTATGTTCCAAAAATGCCAAAACCAAAGGCCCATTATGAGCTTAAAATTGATAAAACTCTTAGCACAACTATGGGCAACTCAAATAATGAAACATCTTCAGGAATACCTAAGGTACCTATTGTGACAAGTTGTGTTCAGGAATACCTAAGGTACCCATCTTGAGAACACTTGATTTTCACTTTCTGCGCCTAGTTGAAAGGCGTTAAAGAAAAGCGCTTATGGGAGACAACCCACCTTTTTATTTTCTGTCATTTTATTTTATTTTGAGTCAAGGTGCTGTTTACTTCTGTAACAACTCCTTTGTATCTTTATTTTATTGCATTGTTGTGCCAAGTGAAGTCTCTAGTTGAAAGTTGTTGCTAAATTTGGATTTCTGCGCAGTGACAGATTTTTGCTGTCCACCGTTTTGAGCTGTACGCACTCCAGAAAAATCGAAAAATTCTGAAAAACATCACGCATGATCCTCATATATGTACGCAACTTTCATTAGTTTTGATTTTTCGCATCTGAGCAAGTTAAGTGACTCGAAAAAATCGTCTTTCCAGACTGTTCAGTTTTTGACAGATTCTGCCTTTTATTTTGCATTGCTTCTTTTACTATGTTTGATTGGATTTTTTTCTCCATTAAACATCAGTGGCTGTAGTAATGTCCAGAAGCATTGGTAATGATTGTGTCACAGTAGAACATGTGAATTTTTGATTATGTACTAACCCTCTGATGAGAATTATTTTGAGTTTGATGTGGCGGAAGTTTTCAAGGAGCAAGCGAGAGGGATGATATGATGTGATCAAGAAGAGTGAAAAGTCTAAGCTTGGGGATGCCCCCGTGGGTCATCCCAGCAATATTCAAGGAGACTCAAGCGTCTAAGCTTGGGGATGCCCAAGGCATCCCCTTCTTCATCGACAACCTATCAGGTCATCTCTAGTGAAACTATATTTTTATTCTTCCACGTCTTATGTATTTTACTTGGAGCGTCTGTTTGCTTTTATTTTTGCCTTGTTGTTTTTATTTTCTGAATAAGTTGGATCCTAGCATTCTTGTATGGGAGAGAGACACGCTCCGCTTTGTCATGTGAATACTCATATTCTTCACTTATATCGTTTGAGTATTCTTATCTAGCTACTGTTATGCTTTTAGCTCCTGTTTTTTCATGCATCTCTTTTAGAGTTGTTAATTCTTGTGGAGAAGTACTCTCTTGTTTCTTTTGCAAATTATTTGGAGAGTTGCTTGGTTGATTTTGTTGGTTCAGAAAATGCTGCATGTGGTAGTGGTATATTGATAAATTGCATAATCTTGTAGATCATTGAACTTTGATAATTGATTCTTTGCAAATATTTTGAGGTAATAAGTAATAGATGTAAAGCTTGCTGGTTAGTTAAGTTAAAATCATTAGTGGATTGTTGTCTTTAAGCTTGTACCGTACTACAAACTCTACGAAAATTGTTGAAGGTGTAGTTGGACTTGATAGCTTTCCATGTCTAAAAGTGATTCGTAATAGCTAAGTTGTGCTGAAGGTCGAGGGATCTAACGGGGTACTTGTACCGCCGTGAACGGCCCTTCTTGGAGTGAATTTTAATCATGCTCCTAATGTTGAACCTGCTAGTTGTTTGCAATAAACTTGTGAGTTCTTTTTGACTAATGTTAAGCTACGGTTTTTTGCGCTTCCACCATCCATATTTGCTAGCCTCTTCGGTGCTGTGCATTGCCTTCTGCTCACATTGGGAGTTGTGCATACTTCGCCAGTACATCCAAACCCGTGGGAGGACTTTCTCTTGTTCTCCTACACATAAACCCATACATCTTCCTCAAAACAGCCACCATACCTACCTACTACAGCATTTCCATAGCTGTTCCGAGATATATTGCCATTCAACTTCCATCTTACATTACATGACTTGTTGTCATTTATCATTATATTTTGCTTTGCATGATTTTATACAGCTGATGTGCGGTTTACCCATGTTACGCTAGATCATTGCATATCCTGCTACACTGGTAGAGTCATACAGTTTCATACACCATGTTTAGTTCGTTGTGAGATATTTGTAATAAAAAGTGTGTTGTCATATTAGGATGTTGCCCCTGAAAGTGAAAAGAGCCATGGAGGCCATCGAAATGAGAAACAGAAAAAGAAAAAAAAAGAATAAAGAAAAAGGGGGCAACATTACTATCCTTTATCCACACTTGTGCTCATGTCTAGCACCTATACTCCATGTGAGAGAGTTTTCATGATTTACTAGTATAACTATGTGGGGAATTTACACTATAGAACTTGGGTTGTATATTCCAATGATGAGCTTCCTCAAAAGTGCTCTAGGTCTTCATGAGCAACCAAGTTGGATGCACCCCCACTAGTTCCATTGGAGAGCTTTCATACACTTATAGTTCTATGTGCATCCGTTGCATGGCAATCACTACTCCTTACATAGCTTCGATTATAAGACTTCCTCTTGTCTAATGATCACTTATAGCTTTGTGAGACTTTCTTCCTTTGGCCTTCCAAACCTCCATTAATGTTCTTTTAGCCATAACATCCTGGTGCCAAAACCAAATGCTTGCGCTCACCGGTTGAGTAGACTTCGAAACAGTTGATTCATGACGTTCATGTTTATGTTTACTTGGCTGAATCCTTCTTTATTGTGAAAGATTACTTGATGCTTGGAATTGAAGGATGGAACTCCTACATTGGATACTTAAAACATCTCTTAATGAACCTTGTACGGTTTCATGCCTTTAAAGCAATAGTTCATGAAAAGTTTTAGCTTGTTTAACTATCTTGCTTTGTTATCTCTTATTGATTATCAATTATAGACTTTTGCTTTGAATGATTTGATCTCAGCTCATATGCTTTACAATATTATTGATCAAGATTGTGCGGTAGCATGTCACTTCAGAAATTATTGTTGTTATCGTTTTACCTACTCGAGGACGAGTAGAACTAAGCTTGGAGATGCTTGATACGTCTCCAACGTATCTATAATTTCTTATGTTCCATGCTAGTTTTATACCATTTGCTACATGTTTTATTCACACTTCATGGCATTTTTATGCATTTTCTGGGACTAACCTATTAACAAGATGCCACAGTGCCAGTTCCTGTTTTCTGCTATTTTTGGTTTCAGAAAAGCTGTTCTGGAAATATTCTCGGAATTGGACGAAACAAAATCCCAGATGCCTATTTTTCCGACACGATCACGAAGTCCGAAGGAGAGACGAAGGGGGGCAGCAGGGCGCCGTCCCCACACCACTGTGCGGGTGGGCCCCCTGCCGCGCCACCCTATGGGGAGCGGGCCCTGCACCTCCACCGACGTCGCCCCTTTGCCTATTTATTCTCCCCGACGCGAAAACCCTAAAACACCGAGGCATTATTCCAGAAAACATCCGCTGCCGCCGCCGCCGTCAACCCTAACTCGGGGGGTTCTTGAAGCTCTTCCCGTCACCCTGCCGGAGAGGGGAATCATCACCGGAGGGCTCTACATCGCCATGCCTGCCTCCGGAGTGATGCGTGAGTAGTTCATCTCTAGACTACGGGTCCATACAGTAGCTAGATGGTTGTCTTCTCCTTTTGTGCCATCATGTTTAGATCTTGTGAGCTGCCTATCATGATCAAGATCATCTTATTGTAATGCTACATGTTGTGTTTGCTGGGATCCGATGAGTATTGAATACTATGCCAAGTTGATTATTGATCTATCTTATATATGTTGTTTATGATCTTGCATGCTCTCCGTTATTTGTGTAGGCTCTGGCCAAGTTTATGCTTGTAACTCCAAGAGGGAGTATTTATACTAGATAGTAGGTTCATGCCTCCATTTAATCTGGGACAGTGACAGAAAGTTCTAAGGTTGTGGATGTGCTGTTGCTACTAGGGGTAAAACAGCAATACTTTGTCTAAGGATATTAGTGTTGTTTACATTATGCACCATACTTAATGCAATTGTCTGTTGCTTGAAACTTAATACCGGAAGGGGTGCAGATGCTAACCTGAAGGTGGACTATTTAGGCATAGATGCATGCTGGATGGCGGTCTGTGTACTTTGTCGTAATGCCCGAGTAAATCTCATAGTGATCATCATGACTAGTATATGCATTGTTATGCACCTCTTTATTTTGTCAATTGCCCAGCTGTAATTCGTTTACCCAGCATGTTAGTATTTTATTATGGCGAGACACCACTTGTGAACTGTGGACCCCGGTCCATTCTTTTACATCTGAAATACAACCTACTGCAATCATTGTTCTTTTACATTCTCTGCAAGCAAACATCATTTTCCACACTATACGCCTAATCCTTTGTTTTCAGCAAGCTGGTGAGATTGACAACCTCACTGTTACGTTGGGACAAAGTAGTTTGATTGTGTTGTGCAGGTTCTATGTTGGCGCCGGAATCACTGGTGTTGCGCCGCACTACATTCCTTCACCAACAACCTTCAGAGCATCGCTGACTTCCTACTGGTTCGATTAAACCTTGGTTTCGTACTGAGGGAAAACTTGCTGCTGCACTCATCATACCTTCCTCTTGGGGTTCCCAACGGACGTGTGACTTTACACGCATCAGTACACCACAAGTAATCAGAAGCTTCAAAATTTTCTGGAGTGCACGCACCTCATCCTCATGGTATTTTATTTCAACCACCTGAAGGTGTTTAGATGCTATGGGTTGTTGCCCCAGGTTGCAGTTTGACTGTTTCCACCTGTTTCAAACATAGATTCTGTCGTCTGTAGCAAATAGAGTATTATTTCTCTACAGACTACAGTATTCAATCAGCTACACAAGATAGTTTTAAAAAATTGTAAATTATAAGATGTCATATTAAGAAATATATTTCTACCTTGTACAATTCAAGAGTAAGCTTTTCCCGAATTGGTGAGTGTTGGAGAAAGTAAACAAGTGCACAAAAATTAGCAGTTGCACACCATTCATTGAGCAACAATGTTTTTAGCTTGCTAAACGATGGTCTTCCCTTTAAATCCTTTCTGAAAATGAATTGGAGAAAGCAGCACAAAGGAGTAAGAACAATCTGAGATCTAACTTCAAAAGTATTAGATTCAATATGAGCTTTCAACAGTCCTTATTTCTTATAAGTAAACTATATGTTAGCAGATGCATAGGTTTATATCACATCCTAGGGTTTACAAGTTTATGGTTTACTGAACTGTACATATACATCAGCCAAACAAGCTAAACTCATGCATACATCAATATATCTCGCCAATTAATCACATTATCATGTTTTTAACAATACCAACTGCCCAAAGTATTGAAAACATATATGCACAATGCAGTACTGACGTTCCCACGAATCACCTATGGGGATACTGCGTAGAAACATAATAAGTTAAATGGGTTATTTGGTGGCAAACAGACACTGCACTGATGAGGCCTGTTATTATGACTTTATATGTTTCTATTGATGCTGATGGATCACTAGTAGAAACAGAGGCATTGGTGCGCCCCTTTAGTACCGGTTGCAACAAAAACCGGTACTAAAGGGGGCATTAGCACCGGTTGTGCTTGGGCGCCAGCAAGGGCCCCGCGGCGAGGACCTTTAGTACCGGTTGGTATTAACAACCGGTACTAAAGGACACTTTTTAGTACCGGTTGTTAATACCAACCGGTACTAAAAGGGTGCAGCCCCGCAGGCCGCGGTCAGTGGCGCCACGGCAGGCCCTTTAGTACCGGTTGGTAAATAAAAAAGTACTAAAGGTCCTGCCTATATCTTCCACCCCGAGCCAGCTCCATTTTGGAGCAACTCGACCCCAACCCCATTTTCCCTCTCTCCCAAGCTCTAGTTCACCCATTTTTTCTCCAACATTTGTGAAGATTGGTGGCACCCTATACAAGGGTTAGCAACTTCTTCATCTTCTCTTCCGGCTTTTCAAGTTTAGCTCATTTTCGTGCAAGTTTAGCAAGTTTGATTTTGGTTGTGCTTGCAAGGTGTTTGATGAAATGACTAAGTTAGGGATTTCATTTGTTTTATATGCATTTTGAGCTCAAATTGAAGTATAATTTATGGTTTTATATAGTGTCGTCCCGTCCCCTGATCCTCACCACCGTCGATCGCCCGCGCCGCTCCGTCGCCGACACCACCTCGGTGAGCCTCTTTTTTATCTTTTATTTTAAAAATTGTTAGTTATATGATTTAAATGCATAATTATTTCTTGTATAATTTTCTTATGTTTTTTTTATATATGTATAGTGTCATGGTTTTGATATCCGTCCCCTTCGGCCCTCGTCCGGTCTATGATTCGGATGTGGTATATCTTTTTAACTATTTATTTTGTTTCGTGTTTATAACAATCATGCCGACCAACTTGACGTAGATATATTTTTATTTAGGAGGTAGTTGAACCGGAAATTCCGGCCGACCCTATTGTCGAGTATTTAAAAAAAGAAAATGACGATTTGAGAGCAAAATTGAAGATAAGTGAAGATCTTCGTCTCCAATGCCTAGAAGAGAAGATGGAATTGGACTTGAAGATTGCCGACATCGTTGATGCTCACGGGGTCGAGCTTGCCGACGTCGTCACTGCTCACGAGAGGAAGATGGATGCAATGCGCGCCAAGCTTAAAAATATTAGAAAATATGCCATTAGTCAAGAGGCTTGGTATCATTATGCTGTTGGTTCAATAGTTACCTTGGTTGCGATTCTGATCGCATTTGTTGTTGGATTTAAATTCTTTAGATAGTTGTATGTTAGTTTCGATTGATGTATGTTTCGTGAGAACTATGTATTACATTTGGGCACTACTCTACTTTGATTTTAATGTGATGAACTTGTATAAATTAATTTGGTCACGTATCTCTATTCATTATTTAGCTGGTGTAATGGTTTTTGATATATTTATGTAATGTAGATGAGCCGAGAATGGATGTACGGTGATCGACGCTGTCCCGAGTTCATTGATGGCATGCATCGTTTTCTCGATGTGGTTAAGTTAAACAAGCTGAAGAATGGTTTTATGATTTGTCCATGTGATGAATGTCGGAATAATAGGAATTACCCGAGCGTAAGAACCATACACTCCCACTTGTTGCGACAAGGCTTCATGCCCAATTATTTTTGTTGGACCAAGCACGGAGAAAGAGGGGTTATAATGGAAAACCCTGAAGAAGAGGATGATGACAACTATCCCGTGTTCTCTGATGAACACGGTGATACTACAATGGGGGAAGAGCATGAGGTCATTGTTGATCAGTCCGACGATGATGATCTTCGTCAGGTCATTCGTGATGAACAGATGAATTGCGTAACTGAAAACGAGTGGTCGAAGCTAGAGCGCATGTTAGAGGATCACAAAAAACCGTTGTACCCAAATTGTGAAGATGACCAGAAAAAGCTAGGTACCACCCTGGAATTGCTGCAGTGGAAGGCAAAGAATGGAATATCTGACAAGGCATTTCAAGAGTTGCTACAAATATTTAAGAAGAATCTTCCGAGGAATAATGAAATGCCCCACAGCACGTACGAAGCAAAGAAGATTGTCTGCCCTCTAGGATTAGAGGTGCAGAAGATACATGCATGCATCAATGACTGCATCCTCTACCGCGGTGAGAAGTACGAGAATTTGAATGCATGCCCGATATGCGGTGCATTGCGGTATAAGATCGCGCGAGATGACCCAGGTGATATTGAGGGCGAGCCGAGCCCCAGGAAGAGGGTTCCCGCGAAGGTGATGTAGTATGCTCCTATAATACCACGGTTGAAACGTTTGTTTCGAAACAAAGAGCATGCCAAGTTGTTGCGATGGCACAAAGAAGACCGTAAGGAAGACGAGATGCTGAGACACCCCGCTGATGGGTCTTAGTGGAGAAACATCGACAATGCGTTTGGGGAATTTGCAGCTGACGCAAGGGACTTAAGGTTTGGTCTAAGTACAGATGGCTTGAATCCGTTTGGGGGAGCAGAGCAGCAGTCATAGCACCTGGCCCGTGACTCTATGTATCTATAACCTTCCCCCTTGGTTGTGCATGAAGCAAAAGTATATTATGATGCCAGTGCTTATCCAAGGACCGAAACAACCCGGCAACGACATTGATGTGTATCTGAGGCCATTAGTTGACGAACTTTTACAGTTGTGGTCTGACGAAGGTGTACGTGTGTGGGATGAGTACAAACAAGAGGAATTTCCCCTACGAGCGTTGCTGTTTGTAACCATCAATGATTGGCCTGCTCTTAGTAACATTTCAGGACAGTCGAACAAGGGATACAATGCATGCACGCACTGTTTAGATAAGACTGACAGTGCATATATAGGTAACAAGATTGTGTACATGGGGCATCGTCAGTTTCTTCCAACCGGGCATCACGTAAGAAACGGAGGCAAGCACTTCAAAGGTTTGGCAGATATCCGGACGAAGCCTACACGCCGTGATGGTGATGTTGTATATGGCATGGTCAAGGATTTGGAAGTAATATTTGGAAATGGTCCTGGCAGTCTAAATGTGCCGAAAGACGCAAACAAGCGCGTACCTGATGGCTACGTGTTGGTGAACCCCAAGAGGAAGGTTATGATGTAGACAGCAGAAGTTTTCCCTTGAATAATCTACCCAAGGTTATCAATCCAGTAGGACTTGACGATCTATCGGAAGGTTGTTGATGTTGACTCCCCTGGCGCTAGGGAGCTTGCACCAACGTGGAATCTGCACAGACACAAACCAGAACTTTGCCCAACACGAAACAGAGAGGTTGTCAATCTCTCCGGTCTTGCAGAAACAAAGAGTTAAACGTATGGTGTGGAAAACAGCAGGAAAAACAGCAAGTAACAGGAAACAGATGATTGCAGCAGGTTGTGTAAACAGTATGAGGAAATTGGACCAGGGTCCACAGTTCACTAGTGGTGTCTCTCTCAGAACAGATAACTAGCATGTTGGGTAAACAAATTACAGCTGGGCAATTGACAAATAGAGAGGGCATAACAATGCAATACATGCCAAGATGTCTACTATGAAATCTAGTTGGGCATTACAACAAAGTACATAGACCGTTATTCCAACCGCATCTATGCCTAAATAATCCACCTTCAAGGCAGCATCCGCATCCTGTTCAGTATTAAGTTGCTAACAACAGATTATTGCATGAAGTAAAGTGTGTAATGTAATCAATACAAGTGCCCTTGGACACTGCACCAATGTTTTATCCCTAGTAGCAACAGCACATCTACCATCTTAGACCTTTCTGTCACTGATCCAGATATCTAGAGACTGAACCCACTATCGAGCATAAATACCCCCTCTTGGAGTCACAAGCATCTACTTGGCCAAAGCATCTACTAGCAACGGAGAGCATGCAAGATCAAGAGCACATAGATAAACAACTTGAATAAACATGGTATCAATATTCATCGGATCCCAGCAAACACAACATCTAGCATTACAATAAGATGATCTTGATCATGTTAGGCAGCTCACAAGATCTAAACATGGAGGCACAAGGTAGAGAGACAACCATCTAGCTACTGCTATGGACCCGTAGTCCAGGGGTGGACTACTCACGCATCACTCCGGAGGCAGGCATGGTGATGTAGAGCCCTCCGGTGATGATCTCCCCTCCGGCAGGGTGCCGGGAAGAGCTTCAGAACTCCTCCGATCTGAGATTGACGATGACGGCCGCGACGGAACTTTTCGTGGAATATGATCGACCGTAATAGGGTTTTCGCGTCGCGGAGAATATATAGGCGAAGAGGCGGCGTCGGTGGCCGAGGGGGGCCACCACGCCATAGGGGGGCGCGGGCCCACCCTGGGCCGCGCCCTAGTGTGGCGTGGCCCCCTGGTGGGTCTGCTCCGACTCCCCTTTGGACTCCGTGATCTCCTCGTGATATTATTGACGATGTCTTTTGTTTCGTCCAATTCCGAGAATATTTCCTTAATAGATTTTCTGAAACCAAAAACAGCAGAAAACAGGGAACTGGCACTGTGGCATCTTGTTAATAGGTTAGTCCCAGAAAATGCATAAAAATGATATAAGTGTAACCAAAACATGTAGCAATTGATATAATATCAGCATGGAACATCAAAAATTATAGATACGTTTGAGACGTATCAAGCATCCCCAAGCTTAGTTCCTGCTCGTCCTCGAGTAGGTAAACGATAAAAACAGATAATTTTTGAAGTGACATGCTACCAACACAATCTTTGATCAAATAACAATGTAATGCACATGATCTGAATGAAGTGATCCAAGCCAATGGTCTATAGTTTGCAAGCAAGTAAATAAAGAGTAAACATAAGTGATCACACAAGTGCAAACTTTCATGAATAATACTATAAAACATTTAGAGATATAATAGTCTAACATAATAGTTAGCTCACAGCAGCAATAATTCTCAACATGAAAGTGTTTGTATCAACACAAAGGAAGATAATAGCTTCAGCTTTTGCTTCAACTTTCAACATGTATATCATATAGATAATGTCAATGCAAAGAATATGATCAACCAAACACAAAGTTATGTAAAAACTGTTATACTGGAGTTGACAATGATGTTTGCTTAAGTAGACAGAAAGAAGTGGGAAAACTGACTCAACATAAAAGTAAAAGAATGGCCCTTCGCAGAGGGAAGCAGGGATTAACATCATGTGCTAGAGCTGTAGTTCCCGAAGGCATATAGAGAGCATAAAATATTGTTTTGTAAGGTAATGGTGTATACAGGTGTCAACAAATCAGCAAATAGGCAATACTCTACTTCACTAGTTGATCAAACTTTACAAGAGCGGCTCCCATGAAGGACGTTATTTCTACCAGCGGGCAGATCATCCCTCTTCTCTTTTGTTTACACACTTGTGAACATTGCTTGACTGACGAATCAGGGGCAAAAAGATGTGAAGAGAATTGTTTGGTTAAAGTTGTAATTAATTGGGACTGGGCACCCCGTTGCCAGCTCTTTTTGCAAAATTATTGGATAAGCGGATGTATATGCCACTAGTCCAGGTGTGTAAAATTTGATCAACCAGGAAATAAAGACCACCTATCTACGTCCTTATGAGCTTTTCAAGTAGTGACACAAAAAGGAAATTGTTTTGAGTAGTTAGTAGATAGCACATGAAGAAATTTACTTGGAATGGTGAAAACACCACATAATAGGTAGGTATGGTGGACACAGGTGGCATGGATTTGGCTCAAGGTTTTGGATGTACAAGAAGCATTCCCTCTTAGTACAGAGTTTAGGCTAGCAAGGTTATTATAAGCAAACATCATTATCAACTGGAATAGCAAGAGTGTACATAAAACACAAGGTTTGACGAACCATAGACTCCCACTGTCTTCCTTGTTAACACATAGCCTTCATCCAAAAATTATCTAGACTACTATGGACTTCCAATTATGCAACAGATTATTATAGCAGAAAATCCTTATAGTAGTTCTTCATTAATAGCCATTACTTACATGATGCACAAGCTTAAACATTAATTACTTGACAGCTCAAAACAATTGGCAAGCATCAAATTACTCAAGACAACGATCTAAAAAGATTCATGTAAGCATTTTATACCACTACCACATGCATAGCATTTTTCTGGTCCAACCAAACACCAATCAACTTATTTGACAACTCTCCAAACAGATATAAGTGAAGCAAGAGAGTACTTTCTTCAAAAGAAACTGAAAGCTCTAACAAGAGATACATGAAAAACTGAGAGCTAAAGCAATAACAGCAACTAGACAGGAATACTCAACAAGTATAAGTGAAGCACAAGAGTATTCTAATGAAAAAGTGGAGCGTGTCTCTCTCCCAAACATGAATACTAGGATCCAACAAGTATAGCACAGCAAACAAAACAAAACAAACTGAAAACAAAAACACACTGACGCTCCAAGGAAGAGTACACTAGTATGAAGCAATAAAAATATAGCACCATTAGAGATGACCTGATAATTTGTAGATGAAGAAGGGGATGCCTTGGGCATCCCCAAGCTTAGATGCTTGAGTCTTCTTGAAATATGCTGGGGAGGTAAGCCTCCCCAAGCTTAAGCTCTTCACTCTTCTTGATCATGTAATATCATTCTCCTCTATCAACACTTGAAAACTTCCTTCACACCAAAACTTAACAGCTTTTCTCATTAGCAGGTTAGTGCACTAAAAGATAATACTTCAAAGTTCTAGCAAAGACAAAACTCACAAGCCAACTATTTTAAACATTAGCCACTGTTACTAGGCTCAAGTGGGCACTTTTACACGAAAAGAAACCACTTAAAAACTTGTAAAAGAGAGAATGCAAAATAAAAGACAGAATCTGTCAAACCAGAACAGTCTGTAATGACGAATTTTTTCGAGGCACTTACGATGCTCAGATGAAGAACTTTTGAAATAATGAAAGTTGCGTAACATCATCAGGAACATGCACAAAAAGTTTCAGCATTTTTCGATTTTTTCTGATTTTCTACTGAATTAAACGGTGACGAACAGCAATCTGTCCCAATGCAGTCCCGAAAATAAAAACCAACTTTGCATTAGTAACTCTCCTTGGCACAACAAAACAGCAAATAAAGATACAAAGGAGTTGCTACAGAGGTAAACAAGCATCCTTGACTCAAGAAAACAAAAATAAAACAGCAAATAAAAACATGGGTTATCTCCCAGAAGTGCTTTTCTTTAATGCCTTTGAGCTAGGCATGAAGAGATGCATCAAGTATTGCCAAAAATGTTGAAATCCTCCACTCTTTCGGTGGGATCCTCTTTCTTAATTGGGAAGAAAAACTTTCGGTTGATAGGTGCAACAAACTTCATGAACCCATATTTTGCATTGATAAATCCCCCATTACTCTTCAAAAAAGATCTTCCCAAAACTATATTACTAGGAGATTTTGTAAGGATCATAAAAGTTGTAGGTATATTTTTATTTTGCATAGTAATCTCAACATTAATGATCCCTACACTTTTTATAATAGTGCCATCAGCATGAAAATGAAAAACAGGATAATCAACCATACCATCAATTTTTAACAAGTCAAACACTATCTTAGGCATGATGGACATTGTGGAACCAAGATCACAATAGGCACGAAATTTCTCACTACCAATGCTTATTTCAATAAAGGGTTCCCAATCATTTTTTAACTCAACATGAGGTGGTTCCTTAATGTGGTGGTCTAAGGTTAAGTCCTTGAGTGACTCTTCTATTTTATCAAGCCTAGTAAGCACACCTGTCTTATCCTCTTGAGGAAATTGAGCAAGTCCATTCAAAATTTTATAGGCTTTTTCTGTATCATGTTCATAGAAAGTCTCCCCCACCATAGTATCTAGAGCATTTTGGTATAAAGGTAGCAAGCCAAAGTAGAAACGTTTAATAAGAATGTCTAAGTCCATTTTAAGTTGCATCTTCCTATGCAGTTCTAACATCCTTTCCCAAGCTCCTTTAAAAGTTTCTCCACTCTCCTGTCCAAACCCAATAATTTCTCCTAAAGGGGAAACAGTAATGAAAGGACTGGAGCTAGACATGGTAACAAGCAAGTAACAACCGAAATAGTAAACTAGATGCAGGAATTTAATTTTTTTGGGTTTTTGATTTTTAACAGCAAGCAAAACAAAAATAAAACAAGACAAAAACAAAGTAAAGAGATTGGAACTGAGAGACTCCCCTTTCCAATAGCCTCCAAGTCCCCGGCAACGGCGCCAGAAAACAGCTATTGACGGGAGGTAGTTCAAGAAGTCTTTTCTCCCCGGCAACGGCGCCAGAAAACAGCTTGATGGCTACGTGTTGGTGAACCCCAAGAGGAAGGTTATGATGTAGACAGCAGAAGTTTTCCCTTGAATAATCTACCCAAGGTTATCAATCCAGTAGGACTTGACGATCTATCGGAAGGTTGTTGATGTTGACTCCCCCTGGCGCTAGGGAGCTTGCACCAACGTGGAATCTGCACAGACACAAACCAGAACTTTGCCCAACACGAAACAGAGAGGTTGTCAATCTCTCCGGTCTTGCAGAAACAAAGAGTTAAACGTATGGTGTGGAAAACAGCAGGAAAAACAGCAAGTAACAGGAAACAGATGATTGCAGCAGGTTGTGTAAACAGTATGAGGAAATTGGACCAGGGTCCACAGTTCACTAGTGGTGTCTCTCTCAGAACAGATAACTAGCATGTTGGGTAAACAAATTACAGCTGGGCAATTGACAAATAGAGAGGGCATAACAATGCAATACATGCCAAGATGTCTACTATGAAATCTAGTTGGGCATTACAACAAAGTACATAGACCGTTATTCCAACGCATCTATGCCTAAATAATCCACCTTCAAGGCAGCATCCGCATCCTGTTCAGTATTAAGTTGCTAACAACAGATTATTGCATGAAGTAAAGTGTGTAATGTAATCAATACAAGTGCCCTTGGACACTGCACCAATGTTTTATCCCTAGTAGCAACAGCACATCTACCATCTTAGACCTTTCTGTCACTGATCCAGATATCTAGAGACTGAACCCACTATCGAGCATAAATACCCCCTCTTGGAGTCACAAGCATCTACTTGGCCAAAGCATCTACTAGCAACGGAGAGCATGCAAGATCAAGAGCACATAGATAAACAACTTGAATAAACATGGTATCAATATTCATCGGATCCCAGCAAACACAACATCTAGCATTACAATAAGATGATCTTGATCATGTTAGGCAGCTCACAAGATCTAAACATGGAGGCACAAGGTAGAGAGACAACCATCTAGCTACTGCTATGGACCCGTAGTCCAGGGGTGGACTACTCACGCATCACTCCGGAGGCAGGCATGGTGATGTAGAGCCCTCCGGTGATGATCTCCCCTCCGGCAGGGTGCCGGGAAGAGCTTCAGAACTCCTCCGATCTGAGATTGACGATGACGGCCGCGACGGAACTTTTCGTGGAATATGATCGACCGTAATAGGGTTTTCGCGTCGCGGAGAATATATAGGCGAAGAGGCGGCGTCGGTGGCCGAGGGGGGCCACCACGCCATAGGGGGGCGCGGGCCCACCCTGGGCCGCGCCCTAGTGTGGCGTGGCCCCTGGTGGGTCTGCTCCGACTCCCCTTTGGACTCCGTGATCTCCTCGTGATATTATTGACGATGTCTTTTGTTTCGTCCAATTCCGAGAATATTTCCTTAATAGATTTTCTGAAACCAAAAATAGCAGAAAACAGGAAACTGGCACTGTGGCATCTTGTTAATAGGTTAGTCCCAGAAAATGCATAAAAATGATATGAAGTGTAACCAAAACATGTAGCAATTGATATAATATCAGCATGGAACATCAAAAATTATAGATACGTTTGAGACGTATCAGTACCCTTGTGGAAAAAGAAATCTATATTTTGGGATTTACCCTATTGGGAAATCCTAGAGGTTCGCTCTGCAATCGACGTGATGCACGTGACGAAAAATCTTTGCGTGAACCTGCTAAACTTCTTAGGCGTGTATGGGAAGACGAAAGATACAGCGGATGCACGGCAGGACCAGCAAAGTACGCACCACGGAAGAGACAACCTGAATTCAGAGAAGTATCAAGGTACTTCCAGCTACGCTCTTACCAAAGAAGAGAAGGAGATCTTTTTCAAGTCCTGAGCAGTATCAAGGTCCCGTCTGGCTACTCGTCGAATATAAAGGGAATAATAAACATGGCAGAGAAAAAGTTCCAAAACCTGAAGTCTCATGACTGGCACGTGATTATGACACAATTACTTCCTGTTGCATTGATGGGGCTTCTACCGGAAAACGTTCGAGTACCCATTGTCAAGCTATGTGCATTCCTGAATGCAATTTCTCAGAAGGTAATCGATCCAGCAACTCTACCAAGTTTACAAACGGGTGTGGTCCAATGTCTTGTCAGCTTTGAGTTGGTGTTTCCACCGGCCTTCTTCAATATTATGACGCACCTCATAGTTCACCTAGTCGAAGAGATTTCCATTCTCGGTCCTGTATTTCTACACAACATGTTCCCCTTTGAGAGGTTCATGGGAGTCTTAAAGAAATACGTTCATAACCGTGCTAGGACAGAAGGAAGCATGTCCAAGGGCTATGGAACAGAGGAGGTCATTGAGTTCTGTGTTGACTTTCTTCCAGATCTTAAGCCCATCGGTGTTCCTCAATCGCGCCATGAGGGGAGACTGCGTGGAAAAGGCACGCTAGGAAAGAAAGCAACAAGAAGTATGGACGGGCATTCTTTCACTCAAGCACAGTACACAGTTCTACAAAATTCCAGATTGGTGGCTCCGTATATCGTGGAACACATGGATATTTTACGCTCAGAATACCCGGAGAAGACTGACTTCTGGATTAAAGAAAAACACGTGGATACTTTCGGCAGTTGGTTGCGTACACATCTCATTAATGACAACACTGTTGGACAAGAGTTATACTTGTTGGCCAAGACACCATCTTTGACTATATTGACTTTCCAAGGGTACGAGATAAATGGGAATACATTTTACATGGAAACCCAAGACAAAAAGAGCACTAACCAAAACAGTGGTGTCCGCTTTGATGCAACAAACGATGATGGAACAAAGGACACATATTATGGTTGCATACAGCAGATATGGGAACTTGACTATGGACCTTATTTTAAGATCCCTTTGTTTCATTGCAAATGGGTTAACCTGTCATGCGGGGTAGAGATAGACAAGCGGTACGGAATGACTACAGTGGATCTAAAAAATCTTGCGTACAAAACCGAGCCATTCGTCCTAGCCAATGATGTGGCTCAGGTTTTCTATGTGAAGGACATGTCTTCCAGACCAAAAAAAAGAAAAGATAAGCAAGCCGGTACATCATACAATGAGCCAAAGCGCCACATAGTTCTTTCAGGAAAAAAAAACATCGTGGGAGTGGAGGACAAGACAGACATGTCAGAAGATTACAATAAGTTTGCTGAAATTCCGCCCTTCAAAGTGAAAACTGACCCAAGCACCGTGTTAAATGATGAAGATTGTCCATGGCTACGACGCAATCAGAAGAAAGGTACACACAAAAAGAAAAAGTGAACACTAGATATGAATGTTGTTGCTGATGTGTAATAATGTATTAAACCTTTTATGTAACTATGTCCTGAAAACTCAGAAGAGAGATCTAAACACTATGTCAATCAGCTGCAGTTTTACCAACACAATCGCGTGGTCGTGAGACGGCAAATCGGCCTTCGATCCAGAGAGCGGCAAGACGTCTCTGATGATTTGCAACAAGTGTTGGGGATGTTGCTAATCATCAGTGCGTCTTGCCGCTGCTTGGATCCGACCAAACGGTTGCAGGACGTAGCTAGGGAACACGAATGTTTTGTGTTTGAGCGCCACTTCGATCCAAGCAGGGGTAAGACGTCTCTGATGATCTACAACCGTCCGGCAAAACATCTCTGATGATCTGCAACCGTTTGGAACGGTCGCAGGTCATCAGAGACGTCTTGCCGCTGGTTGCCCAAAGATGCCTCTCCGAGTGACGCTGGAATGTTTTGTGTGAGTGAGTGAGTGACGCTGGAATTTCGGGAGGTGGGCTATATATAGGGTACGTGTGCTTCTTTAGTCCCGGTTGGTAACACCAACCGGATCATGTGGCTCACGAAGTGGTCGTGATACTGCTGATCCAACAGCTCACAATCCCTCAAAAGAAACACACCCCTGATCCAACGTCTCACAAGCGCTTGAAATAAACACACGATCCGTGTGCTTCTTTAGTCCCGGTTGGTAACACCAACCGGGACTAAAGTCGGGCTCACCCCTGATACAACGTCTCAGAAGCGCTTAAAAGAAACACACCACTTGATCCAACGGCTCCCAAGCGCTGGAAGGAAACACACGATCCGTGTGCTTCTTTAGTCCCGGTTGGTAACACCAACCGGGACTAAAGTCGGGCTCACCCCTGATCCAACGTCTCAGAAGCGCTTAAAAGAAACACACCGCTTGATCCAACGGCTCCCAAGCGCTGGAAGGAAACACACGATCCGTGTGCTTCTTCCTGATCCAAGGGCTCAGAAGCGCTTAAAAGAAACACACCGCTTGATCCAGCGGCTCCCAAGCGCTGGAAGGAAACACACGATCCGTGTGCTTCTTCCTGATCCAAGGGCTCACAAGCGCTCGAAAGAAACACACCGCTTGATCCAACGGCTCCCAAGCGCTGGAAGGAAACACACGATCCGTGTGCTTCTTCCTGATCCAAGGGCTCACAAGCGCTCGAAAGAAACACACCGCTTGATCCAACGGCTCCCAAGCGCTGGAAGGAAACACACGATCCGTGTGCTTCTTCCTGATCCGGTCAGAGTGGCCACTGGAGAAGGTAGGCAACTTCGATCCCGCCACCGTTTCCCGCCCAAATATTTCCCGCTATCGTTCCCCCCAAATGCCGCCACCGGTAGTTCTATAAAACCCAGCCGAAGTTAGGCATGGTACTCACTTGAGCGCAAGCATGGTGTGTATTGGTCCTTGCGAGAAGTGTGTGTCCGTGTTTCACATTTCCGCATCCGAGCATCTCGCCGGGCTTTCGAGCAATTTGAAGGTAGATGGTAGGGTAGTTCCAATTGAACAAATTTTGCACACTGAGAGTCATCTCGCTTTGCTCGGGGCGAAGCTATGCCGCGATGGGTTTCCGTATAGGACCCCGCTCCAAATTCGTGCAGAAATGCTCACGCTAGCAGAGAAGTTTGACAGGAAAGTTACGAATAGTCCGTTCTACCGAACTGAAGCTGACCGTGATTCGTACGGTCGTTCCTGTCTCTGGTAGTTGACAGCGATGATGACAACGATTTCATGCCATTGTCAAAGGAAAGGAGGGTTGAAGCACTGAGCAAGAAGGTTGAAGCTTCGTCCAAGGGCAAAGGCAAGAAGGCAGAATCTTCGTCAAAGGGTAAGGATGGCAACACGGCGGATGGTGCAGGCTGCATCGATGGGAGATAGGTAGAGTCTTTGTTTTACTTGTGTTGTATCGTAATTTCAAGTTGTACCTTAATTTAGAACTAGTGAAGTTGTAACGTAGATCTCTAGTTGTATGTTAAATCGTCTCTGCATAAGACGGTTGACCGCACATCGGAGTTGTATCTTGGTTCACACAACTTACGAACACACTCTTAACTAATACCAATAAACAGTCCACAAAAAAAGTAAAGAAGAAAAACAAATAGAAAGAAAGAAAAACAAATAAGACGGTTGGCCGGCTTTTGGAGGTGGTGTGGCCTGCTCCCGGCGGTGGTCGTCGGTTGGCGTGCTCGCCTAAGGAGAAAGAAAGTTGGTATAAAAAACAAAAAAGAAAGTAAATAGAAACCAAATAGATATAAAAACAGAAAACAAAAGATTGAAAAAAAACTAGAGAAAAAAAAATTCAAAAAGCCCATTAGTACCGGTTGTAAACTACAACCGGTACTAAAGGGTTGGGCTTCGCGCGGGAATTTTCGCCGCGGCCCAAAAGGCACCTTTAGCACCGGTTGTAGTCTACAGCCGGTACTAAAGACCCTTTAGTACCGGTTGTAGACTACAACCGGTGTTAAAGGGTGCTTGGCTGCAGTTAAGGCAGGGGATCGACGAATCGATCCCCAAATTCGCCTAAGTGTCCTCTCGACGACGACGACGCCTCCTCGCTCCTCGACGCCGGCGAAGCCCTGCCGCGCTCCGGCGAAGCTCCGCCGCGCTCCGGCTGGCCTCCGCCGCGCCCCCGCCGTCGCCGCGTCCTTCGTCGCCGTCGCCGCGTCCTCCACGCACGGCCGCGCCCCCGCCGTACGTCGCCGCGTCCATCGACGCCGGCCGCGCCCCGCCGTCGCCGCGTCCTCCCTCGCCGTCGCCGCGTCCTCCACGCACGGCCGCGCCCGTGCGCCAACGCCGGCCTGCACCACCGGCGCCTCCGCCTCGCCCGTGGTCCGGCCTCCACGAGGTATGTTTTTATTTTATTACTGTTTTTTTTGTTCTTACTTTTTTGTATTACTGTTTAAAAATGTAGCAACTTTTTTGTATTACTGTTTAAAAATGTAGCAATTTTTTTAATTACTGTATTTAGTTAAGTTTTAAATTTTGTTTAGCATTTTTAGAAATTTGTAGCAATTTTGTAGATAACAAAATATAGATAGCATTTTGTTCATTTTGTAGATAGCAAAATAACAGAAATATAGATAGCTTAGAATGAAAATATAGATAGCATTTTTTGTAATTTAGTACTTTGTAGTTTTGTAATTTTTGTATGAAAATTCTTGTTTAAAATGAGTATGAAAAATGTTAAATGACACTTTACAATTATGCAAACTTACAAAATGTAGCAATTTAAAAATGTAGCAATTTGCTAAGTTTTAAGTCATTTAGGTTATTATTATAGGTTATCAATTTTTAGTGTAGCAATTTGGAAAGTTAGCATTTTTGAAAGTTAGCAATTTTGAAAGTTAGAAATATTGCAAAGTTATTTTATTAGTGTATAAGAAATTTCCTATTTTTTCAAATATAGTTTCAAATATAGTGTATTAGAAACATTGTAATATTGCTAAGTTTCAAATAAAGTTTAACATTGTAAAGTTTGAAATTTTCTAAGTTTGAAATATTGCTAAATTTCAAATATTGCTAAGTTTGAAATATTGTAAAGTTAGAAATATTGTAAAGTTTGAAATATTGCTAAGTTTCAAATATTGCTAAGTTTCAAATATTGCTAAGTTTGAAATATTGTTAAGTTTGAAATATTGCTAAGTTTCAAATATTGCTAAGTTAGAAATATTGTTAAGTTCGAAATATTGTTAAGTTAGAAATATTGCTAAGTTTCAAAATTTGCAGTGACATTGAGCTATGGCGGACGATGCCCCCACCTTCGTCCGAGATTTGGAGGAAGAAGACCGTCTCCAACAAATAATATATAACACCGCTGCCGGACCCAATTCCGATGGAGAATATTCCGATGGAGAAGATTCGTCCGACGGAGAAGACGCCGAAGAATTCAGCGCGAAATGTTTGAATGACTCCGGTGAGGGACTTGAGTTAGAAAAATTCAGAGATGACGACGACGAAGAAGAACCGTCTGGATCTAAGCGTCGGATCACTAGCTAAGAAGAAGGTATATATTAAGTCTTGTTGATCACTATAGCTAGATGCATTAATTGATTTATATGCGCACTTATTAACGAAACATTTTTCTTTCAGCCCTCTGGATCTAAGTCGTCAATCCCCGTACGAGGCCCGGCCCAAGGGTTAAAGCTCCCGGAAGGTGCAACGTTGTCGATCGACGAAGTTACCTTCAAAGGCAAACCAGAGAAACCCGATGGAATCTACAATAAATATGTACGGCAGTGCGGAGTTTTTGTAAGGGACATGGTCCCGATCACTGTGACAGAATGGAATGAGCCGAAGAAAGCCAACATAGGCGCAAAATATCTCGAGCAAAGAATTAAAGAGACCCTTTGGGACTCGATGATGTCTAAATTCAACCTACCGGCAGATCTCCCACAGAAGATGAAGGATAAAGTCAAGGAGTGGACTCTTAGCAAGATGGCCCAGCAATTCAACAACTGGAAGAACACATTGTGGAGAAAATATGGGAACAAAGATATAGTTTTCAAAGGACATCTAGAGAAGCTAAAAGATGATGGGCTGAATTTGCGGCGTATAAGAATTCGGGCGTCGCTGTGGCCCGATCGACACAAAATAAGTTGAATGCCTCGAAGAAGAAATATTTCCATCATTTGGGCTCAGGTGGCTACAAGACTGCCTTGCCTAAGTGGCAAGCCTATGAAGACGAGCTGCGAAAAAAGGGATCCTCCACAGACAGATGACTGGCCCGACAGGTCCAAGTTCTGGTTGTTCGCGCATGGGGCAGTGTTGCACCCAGAAACAGGGCTGATTGTTGCAAAGGGAAAATGGCGGAGAAAAATTAGAAGAGTCATCAAAAAATAAAAAAGTCATAGTACTAGTCAAGGAGGGAAAATTGTTCCCGATAGAGAGGACGACGAGCTTTCACAAGCCCTCGGGAATAAAGAACACTGGGGGCGATGTCGAGCAGAGGAGGCGGGGTTGGTTTTCTTGAAGGGTTTCCGGAAGACGTTGCAACTTATAGAAAACATTGCAGAAGTAAGAAGAGGGAGGCGGAGAGGGTTACTGCATTAGAACGCACGGTGCAGGATGTGCAGAAGCAACTGGCCTCAATGACCCAGAAGCAACTGCGAGTAGAAGATCCTGCAGGCGATGCCTGCCCATCTCAGCGGAAAAGCAGCGTGGGTTCCACGCAGCTACAAGATCCTGCAGTTGATGAACCAGTTGCTGAACCATCGGCGGCTCACTACCCCGTGGATGATATCACGGAGAAGACAAATTGTGAGTTACATGCGCCGATGATGAACATTACTTATCCGGTGGCGACTGGCTATGCTTTACGACATCAACCTGGAGAAACCTTCCATTTTGGTGTGATTCCGCCTGGATTTGCTCGTGTCGGGGTCACGAAAGTTATGCCGGGATTCAACGCAATACGTCTTGAAATTCCTGGAGCTGAAGGCGAGAAGACATTGGGAGAAGTTGAGCTTGGTATCGTTCTATGGAAGAAGAAATACATCAAGTTTCCAGACTCGGAGCCAAGGCCACCGACTCCTCCCGTTAGACATTCACCACATCAAAGTCCACCCGCCTCCCCCCACGAAGTTTGGGATCCCGCCGCGAGTCCATCTCCCGCGCTGTCCCGTCAACCGACTGATGCGCCCACTAGTAACTTGACAAAGCGGAAGCTGTTCCCGTCGTCCACCCCTGTCAAGAAACGTGGAAAAAGTGTGCGGGCTCCTGAGAACCCCAAGGAAGTCAAGGCTCCTGAGAAGTTAACTTCTGAGATGACTCAGCAGGAAATAGCTGAGAGCCTACGTGAAGGGTCGAGAGCCTTTTTTGAGCAGAAAAAGAAGGAAAGAGTGGAGGCAAGACTTGACCCCATAAAGGAACTTCTGAAGACTATACCAAATGAGGTAAAAGATCACACCGTTGACAACCTATATGACCCTCCACCTCCGCCCATTTCAGACTACGAGCGAGGTATTGACAAGGTACTTTCCTCGCAGAATGAGCAAGAGAAATTGTGCGGGAAAGGAGTTGCCCAGCTCGGAGAACAAGAAGCACAATCGCTCGCCCCGCTCATTGTACCTTCTGAAACTCGGGAAATCGAGCATGGAGAAGTTGTCCTTGGCGACTCAGGTTACCCCATGGCGGAGATTGCCCCACGATTTGATTTTGAACTCGGGCTGCCTATGGTGGAAAATCCGAGCCAGCTAACAACACAGTTATGGAATTTGAATCGCTGGTACATGACCGCCGCAAAAGAAGGGAAATTCTATCTCATGGCGGCGGTTAAGGAACAACACTACTTCCGAGAATATTGTGTGCATGTTGAGTTCCGAGAACTTTTTCAGATGTACAATCAACGTGCTCTCGACAAATCTCTCATCAGCTGCTATTGTCTGTAAGTAATTTATTCGTGTAATTTAATTATTATAGTTATAAGCTCTCGTTCATTGCTTGTAATTATCGTCACAAAATTCTTTTGTACGCTAATTATGCAGAATGAAGATACGTGAATGCAGACTCGAGGAATCTGGGACATTGGTTTCATTGACCCGGATAAAGTTCATGTCAAGACCGTGGATGAAAATCCCGTGAACACAGAGGACGTTTTGCTAACGTTCTTTAAGCGACAAAGTACCAAAAAGGAAATACTATTTCCTTACAACTTCGGGTGAGTTTTACCGTCTTCTACACATTCTATTTTGCTTCCCCGATATAAAGTGTAATCGATAAGTTCTGAATACCTGCGTATATAAACGTGCGCAGGTTCCACTACATTCTGCTAATCATTAGACTCGAGGAAGGAGAAGTTGAAGTCTGGGACTCACTAAGGAAAGATCAAAATGAATACAAAAGCGTGCGTCTAATGCTCAAGAGGTAATTTCAATCGCACTATATCAGCCTCTTTCGTTCATTTCCGGATATCAAAAGTATAAGTAATAACTACTCAATTCATTTTCTTTTCCGGACAGGGTTTACAGAAAGTTCAAAGCGGAAGAACGCGGTGTATGGCCAGAAAAGCTGGAGTTCAAGTCTAACAACGTAAGTACTACTACGTGTATCTTTCTAATACCATTATCATTCTCTTGATTATTATTTGATTAAATTATATTCTTGTATATATAGTGGTGTCTGCGACAACCACAGGGGACAGAACTATGTGGATACTACGTTTGCGAGTACATTCACACGAAGGTCAATGAGAGAGTCAAGAGTGTAAGAAATCGAGAGGTACGTGAACATCATACACAACTTTTATTTTGCCACCATGCATCAATTGTGTTTAGTTTCGATCATAGCTGATTTTATTTCCTTCTTTTAAAGATGTCAAACAAGCGGAACCAGCTCCTACCACGCAACCGCGTAAAAGCTATTGCGGAGGAATTGGCGGGATTCTTACTTACACATGTCATAGATGAACACGGTGAATTCTACTTTGACGAAAGACCACCTCCACCCCCTGCAGTCGATGCTACAAGGGAACCGCCGGCAGTCGATGCTACAAGGGAACCGGCTCCATTGTAATTAATTAGGAGTACTTAAATTTATATGTGACGAGAGTACTTTGTATGTGTATAATGACTACTTTATATGTGTAGTGAGTACTTTATACGCGATCTCCTCCGAAACCCTGAAAAATGAGCGAAAAGGAAAAAAACAGAAACCCTAAACCCCGAAAAATAATCGAAAAGAAAAAAAACCAAAACCCCCCTGAAAAATAAGCAAAAAAAGCAGGAACCTTTAGTACCGGTTTGTATTACAAACCGGTACTAAAGGTCCTCAGGGTCGAGCTCGCCTGTGCGCCCACGTGGAGACCCTTTAGTACCGGTTTTATTTAGGTGCCGGTACTAAAGGGTTACCCCTTTAGTGCCGACCCTTTAGTACCGGTTGTGCGGCCGGTACTAAAGGCCATCTACAACCGGTACTAGAAGTGGGTTCTCTACTAGTGGATAGAGATAAAGAAGATAATAGATGACAAACAACTATTTGAATGGGAGTTACCACAGAAGTGCAAGCATACCACTTGAGGATAAGCTATCAACTCCAAATTTGTGGCATGTGAAAAACCATGAACAAGCACAGGGTCATCACTGTGAATTGCTACACGGCATTCACATCGATCAGAAAGCCCGCTGCAATTCCCATAATAACTGTCAAAGCAAATATCTTCGAAGTCGTCACCAAGCCTGACAAATGCTGTTACCAATGATGGCATGCACTCAAGTACAGCCTTACAGGAGTCCAGCCAAAAGAGTTAACAAGTTCCAACCAAACAAGTTTTGGGGCAGAAATTCGAGTGCGGGACTTCAGGTCGAATGTGCAGCATGTGATGCTCAGATCTCTCAATGACTGGGACACTATCTTCTTCGAGTTGACTACGCAATAGTTCATCTTTACCACCTCTAAGAGCATCTCCACCGGGGCCTCTAAATGTGTGTCCGGCACCCCCCAATTGGGCCTCCTTTGGGAGTGCCGGACATGTGTCCGGGCAACATTTAGAGCCCGCCCACAGCGGTACTCCCCAAAGGTCCACCCCTAAACGCACGCAAATTGTCGAACACCTCGGAGGCGTTCAAATAACATTGTGAGCGACATGAAATTTAATCGATTCAAAGTTAAACGATTCAAATTTAAACTAAACGATTGAAATTTAAGCCCTAATCTAAACCCTAAGCCCTAAGCTAAACCCTAATCTAAACTCCGCCGCCCTAGCCTGCCTCGTCGTCGAAGCGGGGCGCCTGTCCTGCCAGGGAGGCCTTCTGGCTCTCCTGGGCTAGGCGCGAGCGGACACGCCTCTCCTGCCGGAGCGCGCTCGCCGCCCGGCGCATGTCATCCCTGGCAGCCCTTGTAGCTACGGCATCGCTCTCCGCTGCTGCTGCCTGCCTCGCCTCGCGCGCGGCATCCCTTGCAGCTGCTGCTGCCGCCTGCCTGGCCTCGCGCGCCCGGTTCAGCTCCTCGTAAACCGCCTGCTGGGCGGCCTCCATCGAGGCCGGATTCTCCCGCTCCACGGCCACGGCGTTGAGGTCCGCGTACGCCGTGCGCTCGGCGGCCATGAAGGCGCAGCAGCGAGCATCTCGCTCCGCGGTCTCGAGGGAGGCCTTCAGGATGGCGGCCTCGACGGCGTTGCCAACCGCCTCGTAGCCGAGCCTGATCTGGTTGGCCGCCTGCTCGGCGCGCCAGGAGTCGAAGGAGTTCACGGCGACCACCTGGTCGGGCCACAGCGGCGGTGGCAGCTCCTGCTCCGTGCCGGCTCCTGCTCATGCGCCGGCTCCTCCTGCGGAGGCGGCTCCTGCCCAGGGTAAGGATCCTGGGCCGGCTCCTGCTCCAGCTGCTCCTCCACGTCGATGTCATCGACGTTCGCCCAATCGAAGGGCTCCTCGTCGATGACCGGCTGGAGCGCCTGCTCCGGCGTGCTCCTGCCCCAGAGGGTGAGCGCGGCGCGCTGCCTGACTGAGGGTGGACCAGGTGGTTTGGAGGCGGCGAGGCATGGTGCTTGGCGAGGTGCTTGGCTACGGCGAGTGTTGGTGTGGTGAGGCTGCACGGCGGAGGAGTGTTATATAGGCGGGGAGGGGCGGGAAACGGAGGGGCGGGAAGCGGTGGCGCTGGGCGGGAAGCGGCGGGTGGGTGAGCACGCGTTGCGTCGGAGTTATGTGGCGGCGACGCGATTCGGCCACGCCGACGCTTGGGAAGCCGGGAAAGACTGGGCGCCGGCGTAATTGCGAGGCGTGCCACAGACGCCTCGCCGTCCCGTCGCTTCGTCGCTTGCAGAAACGCGTCGCCATTAACACGGGCAGAACGGCCTCCTGCACGGCGCAATTTACAACACACCTCGCCGCCTATGTCTATGACCGGTGGGGCGCACCTGTCGGAGGCCATGTCCGGTCAATGTCCGGCACCCCCAGGGGGCCTCCAAACTTGGAGGCCCTATTGGGGGTGCCGGACACAAAATCGCTCGGGGCGAGGCTTTGGGGGTGTCGCTGCTGGGCGTTTTGGTGTTCGGCCCCCCAAAGGGCCTTTGGGGTGTCCTTTAAAGGCCCCCGGTGGAGATGCTCTAAGTTGGTTTGGAGGCCCTATTGGGGGTGCCGGACACAAAATCGCTCGGGCGAGGCTTTGGGGGTGTCGCTGCTGGGCGTTTTTGGTGTTCGGCCCCCAAAGGGCCTTTGGGGTGTCCTTTAAAGGCCCCCGGTGGAGATGCTCTAAGTTGGGACAGCTCGAGAAATCAAGGGAGCGTGCCTCCAGCTCCACAGCATCAAGTTCGAGCCTAACCAATTGCTCGGAGATGAAACACTCATTGGAAAGCTGCCAGGGCTTGATATCATCGACGAGATCAACTCGAAGCTCGCAAGCCTGACATGATAGAGCATACCAGATCCAAGGCCAGATGTCACCTTCGCTGGAAACAATTTCACACTCATGTAAAGGAGCATGGCCACGGAGGAGCAGAAGCTGGTTGGCAAACTTGGATAGGTGCTGGTCGTTTGTGAACTGGTCGGAAAAGATGTGCAGGGCGGGCCGCGGGCACGGACCTCTGGCAGAGAGGAAACAGGGGCGGCGCGCGGGGCTTTCCGGCGGCGAGGAAGCCGGGGCGGCGCGCGGGACCTGCTGGCTGCGAGGAAGCCAGGGCGGCGCGCGGGGCCTGCCTGCGGAGAGGCGACGGAGAAGCCGAGACAACGCCCGGGGCCTGCCGGCGGCGAGGAAGCCGGGGCGGCGCGGGTAGAAGAAGAATGCAGTCGCGATAACTGGGCCTGGCCCAAAACCTGTCGGGGGTACGCGACGCTATCCTAACGTCGCGCTACACGACGTATAGGATTTGCCGACGCTTCCGCGTCCCATCGCCAGAAGGACCTCGTTCATGGGCTGCATTGGGAGCAGCCCAAAATAAAAGATACCGTCTTTTGTTTCATTTTTCCTTCTCTTTTCAAATCCGAATAAATTATAAATTTGAAAATCTTAAAATCTGAACAAAAATAAAATATAAACAATTTTGAATCTAAATAATTTTCGAATATGATTTTTTTAAATCTGAGCAAATTTGAAAACTGAACAAATTTTGAAAAACTTATTTGTTCAAAATCTGAACGAATGTCAAAATCTGTACGGATTTCCAATCTGAACAAATTTCAAAATCTGAATGAATTTCAAAATCTGAACGAATTCCAAAATCTGAACAAATTTCAACTCTAAACAAATTTGAAAAAGCGATTTTTTTATAGCAGAACAACAATTTAAATTTGAACAATGTCACAATGTGAATAATAAATTCGAACAAATTGGAAAACTGACTTGTTTTCCAAAATCTAAACAGATTTGAAATCTAAAAAATATATTTCAAAAAAATCGGAAATGAAAACGAAACAAAACTAGAACAGAAAGCATTAGAAAAGAAAACAGTTAAAAAGAAACAAAAACAAATAAGAAAATAGAGAATAAAATGAAAAAGAAAAAAACGTCAAATGGCCCGGCGCAGTATCGGAATGCCTTCAGGCGACGGGAGCGTTGCGCATCGCCGCGGAGCGATGTAAAGGAATCGCCGGCCCATGCGCCGTCACCGAGTCATGCTCTGCAAAATGTCCGATGTGATTTTACCCAAAATAATGAAGAAATAACTCTATATATGCAAGGAGGAACTTAATTTCACAGTACTACGCATATTAATCAGAAAGGTACATGATGAGGTAAACCATTGTTGTAACATAATACATTGTCCCTGGAGCTCATGTACTGAGGAAGCACTATGCTCTTGGCATATGTTCGAGGCAAGACTTTGTTTGTTATATCTGAAGTAGCATAACTGTACGTTCGTCGAGATACGGACAGTACAATTCAAAATTTTCACAGCTTTAATGATGATTTCGTGCTCACACAAATGTATGAACAAGTACACAAACCTCATACCAGATTTGACACATGTTTATCAAAGAAGTGTTTCCACACTACCAACAGCCAGGCACAAGGTATTTGCGTGTGCATTACTCAAGGTAGTATGGACACACTCCTTACATAGATGTGCAACCCAGATTTATATCATCGGCTCAAAACTGAAAACATCGAACCAGTAGGTCTCAGTACATGTAGAACATACAATGCACCTACTGACTAGCCAGCAATAGAAAAGAACAATCAAATATGGTTATGGCTGCTTAATTATTTTGTTGGTAGTCAGTATGTGGATGTTGTAACACAATTCGTCATAGACCAAAAAGAACGAGAAAACATCGAACCAGCAAATAAGAACAGCTCATGACCTGCCTCAGTAGGATAACAAAGTGAGTTGTGGAAGAAAATACCCCATGACAACCAACAAAATTAAATAAAGGGGCAAGTAAAGTTGTGCAAACGATTTCTTATTTTTCTGGCTGGCTTGCGGTGTCGGTTAAACATCTCACTGACTAATGAACATCCATTCATCATAGGCGAAAATGTCAGAATTGTGACCTCATACTTCACAACCATTGTTGTCAACAAGAGTGCCTAAAAGAACAAAATCAAATGGTAGCATATTCGTTGCTATTACCCTTTGTTCTGTAAGCAGTCTTCTTGCAAGTACAATGGCATGGTTAAATCATCGGTTAGCACAAAGAGAATTGACGAAAACATGAAAAGAACTTTGCCTCACCAAATTTAGCAAACCAAGCTATTTGAGAAGACGACTCTGTACAGGGACCCAGATCTATGCACAAAACGTAGTTGTACATCGCTCAAGGTCCTATGCAGAGTCGTCTTCCCTTCCACTTGTGTGTTGCCAAGGTGTAATCATCGGCAAGGTACCAGCAAAGTTGGGCCTCAGACTTGCATTTAACAAATGGAAGAGGTGACAGTACTGAGCCAAGAACAAAGCATAAGCATATGTTGTACCTTCTACAAGGTTCAGTAGTATAACCCCTTCCAGAAAAGATGCTTTGGTAACCACAGATTCATCATCGGCCAGAAAAAATCAAACCATTCAGACAAAACTCAATGGATGATCTCTTAGTACAAAGCCCCTTGAGGACATCAAGACTAAAGTGGCACCCGAGAGACGCACGATGGACAATGAGTGCTCCGGCGATATCAGTGATTAGGGCGGGTGACGGACCGATGGGAGGGAAGATGCTGAAATGATATAAGAATTCAAGGTCAGAGAGGAAAGGAACATGCGTGTAGGTATGAGTAAGGATATATACAGTGGCTGCCCAGGACAACAGAACTTGAAACCTCAAAATAAATAAATAACAAAACTTGGACTCCACAGGTCGGAAATGGATGCGACTCATCGGCGGGGAGGCAGCCAAAGAACACCGCCGGCAATGCAGATGAAACTGAAACATCATTGAAGAGGCACCGGTGGAGTGCATTTGACTAGAGGAAGGCCTGTGCAGTTCAACTGTGCAAAAGTCTGTTGACCAACTACTGCATGATAGAATGTTATAATCATAATAAATTCCACCAGCCACTACTTCTGAATAAGAAAAATCAAGTATGCATACCATGATACCAAGACCACGGCTTGAAATAGCATATAGACCATGTGAAAACAAAAGGTCCGATCGTTCTTTTTTCCCCCTTCGTCCTCCGCTCCTTGGTCGCCCCGCGCGACCAGGGGCGGCCGAAACCCTAGCGCCTCTCCAGCCCTCCCGTCTACCTCTCCCCCTCCCGGCCGCTGCCAGCGCGCCGCCGGGCAAAGCCCGTGCGGTGCAGGCGGCGGCCGGCCTTCCACTACCCGGCGCGAGGAGACCTGAGCGGGGCGGTGTTCTCCTTGGCGGCGGTGCGGCTAGGCGGAGCTCGGCGAGGCCTGGCGTGGTGGCAGCCGGCGTGCTGCGCCAGGGGCGGACTTCTGCGCGTGGAGGCGGCGTTGGGGGACGGTGCTCGTCAGCGTTGCGGCCATGGCGGCGGTGGTGACCAGCGCTTGTCCGCCCGGATCCTTGCCGGCGGGGACGGGTCAGCACGGCGGCGGTGTGCAACTCCGGAGCTTGCGACGACGCGGATGAGGAAGGCACGGTTCTTGGACGGCTGCCGGTGGAGCTGGCCATCGATGGCGGCGGGCCCAGCCTCGGCCCAGATCTGAGCCCCTCGGGCCTAGATCGGGCTGGCTAGGCCACGCGGGTCGATTGGTTTCAGGGGTTTCTAGCATGGGAGCCCACCCCCTGACCATTGGTTGGGGCGCTAGATCCGGTCCAGACGGGACCAGATCCGGCAGTCGCCTGGCAGCCCCATTGCGGGCTCTGTGGATTCGACGGCGGGTGCGTCCTGCTATTGAACGTCACTGCCCGAGAACTGGTTCGCTCATCCCATTCGCTCATGTCCGCTTTGGTGGGATGATCGTGGTAGTGTTCGACACCTTCCTAGGCAAGTGATCCCGGACGCCGAGGCGGCGGCCTCGGAAGGTGGACTGCGCGGGTGTCTCTACGGCGAGCGGCGTGGCAGTGGCGATGGCCTTGCTTTTTGGCCATGTGGGTGGCAGGAAGCAGGCGGTTGGGATCCTGGTGCTCGCGGCGTCTTGACACTGTTAGCCCCAGATCGTGTTTGGGAGCCTGACTCGATGACGGTGGGCGGTCCGAAATACCAGTGCGAAGCGAAGGTTTTTCCGGGCGAAAGCCCTGCGCTTCGGCGCCAACGGTGGCGATGCCTGCGGGTGTCGTAACCCTCTTGGGGGCACCAATGTGGCTATCTTTGCTACATTAGGGCTCCGGGTGAAAACCTTGGACTACGGTCTCGGCAATGGCGGCGTAGGCGTCGTTACCTTCTTGGAGGCATTGTCGTGGAGCTCCGGTTTCTTTTCGGTTTCGTGTTGGGTCGTCGGTGGCAAGTTTGGTTCTCCTGTTTTTTCTGTTTATCTTTGATCTGGCTTGTAAAGAGGATCGCCTCATCACCTTGTATCAGTGTGGCCGTTGGGCTTTATTTATAAAGAGGGGCGAAAGCCTGTTTCGAGATATCATAGACCATATATTGTGTTCGTGGAGTGGGATTAGCTAATCTCTCTCGTCATTCCATTGTCGTTCCATTCCCTTATCTGTTCAGTCCCTGGTTCAACCAATATGGCTCCTAATCTTGGGCATCTAGCCCAAGAAGCTGCAACAATACTTTGCCTGTTGATCTTCCTTGGAGAGCCGTCTGAATCCCGTGCTCAGGCGAGGATATTGTTGTCCCCAAGGCTATATCGAGAGAGTGAGAAGAGAGGGGAGTGTGTGCCACTTGCAAGAAATGGTTTGCCTCAGTTTTCACCTTTGTATTCCTCCCTCTAAATAGGGGCTGAGCCGGCTGCTGGCCTAATAGTCAACTAAGCTGTCACATCAGACTTGATGTGACAAGACCTATGATATCATGACTCATCGCCACTGTTGACGATGTCATGACACGAATCTACTGTAGGTGACGTCTACCACGTCCTATCTATCTACTCTGTACTGATGCTGACGCACCACCTCAGGACAACGGCTACAGGACAAAGTCCTGGTCACCCGAGTGCCTGGCTACTGACTCGACTCGGGACAGGCCCCGCAGTCGAACACTCCTCGACTTGGGACAGACTCCGAAGTCGGCACCCTATTACTTGTCGACTCCCTCACACGAGAAGGCAAATCAACTGGACACACAAGTCTATTTCCAACAGATATCAGGTGGGACTGGAACCTGCATCAGCACGGAGCGGGATGCGCTTCTGTCCTTCAAGGCGGGCCTTCTAGACCCTGCTGGTCGTCTCTCGTCATGGCATGGTGAAGATTGTTGTCAGTGGGCGGGAGTCCGGTGCAGCAGCAGAACAGGCCATGTCGTAAAGCTCGACCTCTGCAACAACTACAACTACGTACTAATTCCCTTCCAAGGTTTGCAAAACATTCACGACAAGTTCAACAGCCTGAACTTGTCGCGAAATGAGATGAGCTCTTCTTTGGCTGATTTGAAACAATTGAGGTATCTTGACATGAGTTCTAATGACTTCAACTACACAAGCATTCCTGCGTTCATGGGCTCTCTGCAGAAGCTAAGGTATCTCAATCTCTCGTCGTCAGGTTTCGGTGGGTGAATACCTTCCCAACTTGGTAATCTCTCAAATCTGCAATCTCTTGATATTAGTGGGGATTACAATCATTTAAACACGTTGGATCTCTCATGGTTTTCACATCTATCACTGTTGAGCTATCTTGACTTGACACAAGTAGACCTCCGTGCTGTGCGGGATTGGGATCACATGGTTAACAGGCTTTCTTCTCTAAAAGTGCTTCGCTTAGTAGATTGCGGCCTTACCAGTACAGTGTCTGCTACTTCAAAATCAAATCTCACACATCTCCAAGTCCTTGACCTATCATCCAACTCATTTAACGCAACACTAGAGCACAACAGGTTCTTCTGGGATCTCACAAGCCTGAAGGAGCTTCACCTCTCCAATTGTGAGTGGCATGGACCTATTCCTGAACAATTGGCAAACATGACGTCCCTTGAAGTAATAGATTTTAGTGCAAATGATCTTGTGGGTGTGATACCGAGCAACTTAGAAAATTTGTGCAATTTGAAAGTGTTGAATTTCGATGAAAACAACATTGATGCAAGTATTGGGGAGTTCATGGATCGATTGCCATGGTGCTCATGGAGTACATTACAGAAGTTGTCAATGAGAAATACGGCTATGACCGGAAACCTACAGCTAGATGTTGGAGCACTTGGTAACTTGACATTGTTGAGTCTCGGCGATAATAATCTCGATGGTGTGCTGGTGAAGGAACATTTTTCAGGCTTATTGAATCTAGAGTATCTGGACTTGTCGGACAACACCTTGAAAATGGATATTGAACCAAATTGGGTTCCTCCATTTAGACTAAAGCACATAAATTTTGAGTCATGCAGAGTAGGCCCCCATTTTCCAGAGTGGCTTAGATGGCAAACTGACATTGATTTTCTTCTTCTTGAAAATACAAGTTTAGATGATGTTATTCCTGATTGGTTTTGGGTGACATTTTCCCAAGCTTCAGCTTTGGATGCATCAGAAAACATGCTGCGTGGTTCATTACCATCAAATCTACAGCACATGTCAGCCATCAGTATTGATCTGGGGTCCAATAATCTTACTGGTCTAGTTCCACGGCTATTCCCTATAATTATAACAAGTTTAGATCTCTCTTCAAACTCTTTCTCAGGGTCATTGCCAGCAGTGCTAAAAGCACCACAAATTTTTAAGTTGTCATTGGCAGATAATAAAATTACTGGCACCATTCCATCATCTATGTGCCAATTGACTAGTATAGCACGGTTGGACTTATCCGGAAACAAATTAACAGGAGATGTTGTGCAGTGCTGGAAGGAGTCAGATAACAGTTCTTCAGTGTCCAGAGCAAACTATGCAGATCAATTTGGCTCTAACATGTTCAGTCTTTCCTTGAGCAACAATGGTCTCTCCGGTGAATTCCCTAAATTTCTTCAGAGTGCCTCACGGTTAATGTTCTTTGATCTTTCATACAATAGGTTCTTTGGAACATTGCCAAAGTGGCTACCAGAAAAATGCCACGATTGGAAATTTTGAGGGTGAGATCAAACATGTTCAGTGGTCATATTCCCAAGAACCTTACTTGCCTTGAAATCTTTATTATTTGGACATGGCCCATAACAATATATCAGGAAGCATACCATGGTTGCTATCTACCTTGAAAGCAATGAGAGTCATATATAAGGATGTATTTCACTATGTTTATGCGGATAGCATGCCAGAAATCACAAAAGGCCAAACACGTGATTATACCATTGGCGTCTTCAGCCTAGTGGTGAATATTGATCTGTCATATAATAGTTTAACAGGACATATTCTAGAGGAGATACGTTTGCTCATTGGGCTCACCAGTTTGAATTTATCAAGTAATCAGTTGATCGGCAAGATCCCAAACAAGATTGGTGATCTGAAGCAGTTGGAGTCGCTCGACCTATCCTATAACAAGGTTTCTGGTGAAATCCCGTCGGGTTTGTCGGCTCTAACCTCTCTGAGCTACTTGAACTTGTCATACAACCACTTATCAGGCGCGATACCATCCGGACCACAGCTGCAAACTCTCGACAACCAGATTGATATCTACATCGGCAACCCCGGTCTCTGCGGTCATCTCTCTCCAAGAACTGCTCTACTAGTACTACTGACACCGAGCAAAGTGTCGGCCGTGAAAATGGAGATCATATTGCATATCTGTACCTTGGGATGAGCATGGGATTTGTGGTCGGCCTTTGGACTATGTTTTGCACCATGTTACTGAGGAGGACCTGGGCGATTGCCTACTTCCAGTTTGTTGACGAGTTGTATGAGACGAGGTTTATGTAAGGGTGGCTATAAATCGGGGTGGCATGATGAAGAAGACCCTCAACGATGCAGCGTGAGTGGCCTGCTTCATGTGAAGTTGAACTGCACAAGAGTTGTATGTTATTGGTGCTGCTTGATTTAGAAAGTAAGTGGTACCTTGGTATGTGTATGTGTGTACTACTAGTTTCTGATGCTAATATTAGCTACCTGTAAATAATGTTTTATGGCACAATATTTTATAATTACTTATAAGACGTCCGGTTTTGTAAGCAGCCTATTCTGGTCTGACCGTAAAGCACACAATCGCGTGACTGCGAACAGATGCGTGATTCTAATCCTGGTGAATACATGCTATCTGCAATAACTACGATGGCCTTTTTTTTTTTAACTCTTGGCAGCTAGTTGACTCAGAAAATACACCCTCGTTGTTACTGCTTTGTTACTCCTCTACATTCTTTGTCAGGGCATGGCAAGATCAATCTAGCTTGCCAAAGTCTAGGCAATTTGACTACGAATATCGGCATGTAACTCCTGGCTAGCTCAAAACAGAGGACTTCATATCAACTTCAAGACAGATTTTTAGGTTGAACCCAAGTTTTCTTGGTGTCAAGTCTGAAGTGTGCTCTTCAACGGCCGCTGCCATGGCCACTCGCGCTACAGAACTTCCGCCGGAGCAGCCACAAGTCCGGGGCCGCCGCCCCGGCTTCCTCTCCGCCCTGGTGCCGAAGAACGGCAGCAAGGGATGCCACGCCTGCTGCCGCGCCGGGACCGCCACCACCTCCAGATTCTGCGCCGCACAGGCCCATACCATATCCACCACGAGCCGTACGCGTCATCTTTCCCACCCATCGCCTCTGCAGTCGCATGCGCGAGGATGGCCGCGCCGCCCGGGCGCCGGAGCACGCCGGCAGGAGCAGCCAGCCCCTGCGTCCGCGCCGGAACCTCCACCTTCGCCTCTACACCGGCCAGAAACGGCCCCCAGCCTCGCCGCCCACCACGGCCCGCTCGGCCCGCCCAGCCCAGATCGGGCCCAGGCCGCCGCCATCAGGGACCTTGCCGCAGGGCGCCGCAACTCCTCCGCGCCCCGTGCGTCGCCGCATCGCCGCACGCCCGCCCGAGCCGCGCCGCCAAATGGACCGCGACCTCCGTCGAGCCTTCAGCGAGAACAACCGCCAGGAGGGCAGCACCCCGCCGCCGCCGTCCGCCGCCCAGGGTTGTGCCCGGCTAGACTCATCCGGCCGGGGGCAAGGGGAGGAGGAGGGAGGAGGGTGGTGGCGGCTGGGGAACCTAGGGTTCCGCCCGAGCCGCCCAGAGGAGGCGGCGCGGGGGCGTTGGTATGCTGACCGTTGAGAGGATCTTGAGGATGCTACTAGGTTAAATTGTGCAACACGATTATAATTCCTCTTGATGAGAAGAGTTAATTGTTACTGTAATTTACTCTATAATAAGGTCGGGACTCGGGTGTAATATGCTGAGCGATAATCTGTGAAGTGATCCTGAATTTACTGCAAAATGAGAACATTGACCTTGCTTGGTGTCTGCTTCTGTTGGTTCACTTTGTTTGAAATTCATTGACCAACGGAATCATGAATAATATAATTCAAATATATTTGTAGTTTCTTTTTTATGTTGATTTCCATACATTCCTGTTTTGAATATCTTTATTTTGGGCTTTTTTAGCAGGAAGAAAATTGATGCCATGCTGAGAACATAAGTTATGTAACTTATTTACAGTCAAAGAATATGCAATGATTTCCCAGATTTTAGAAAAACATTGCTCGACGATGGTTTGAGGTTTTGAGCTGAATAAAGCTAACCTTGTGGACGACGACTCGCATGGTCTCCCTGCCATGCGCGCCACTGTCATCTCCTTACTAGGGGAATAAGCGCGGCCTTCGTCGCACCCGTGGGCTAAACTTGATCATATGTTTTAGGCAGGTGTTTTTTTGTGTCCATGTTGACATGTTTGTCATGTTTTGTCCGCCATATTTTAAAAATTGCGCATATTCGGGAATTAATGAAATGCAAATGAGGCTTCCGTTTTAAGATTGTCCGCATTTCAGAAATCGTTCAAATTCGGAAGTCATCCAGTTTTCGAATAGTTTTAACGCATTTGAATCTCTTTTGGCGTCTACGAAATACACAAATTTGGAAGGCACATGAAAATTTGAATTTTGAATTTTGATCGTGCATATTTATTTTTATGTCGCCACTTTGACATATTTGTCATATTTTTTTGTGGACATATTTAAAATTATTAGTTTACATTATTTAGATTTTTTTCAAAATTATATAAACGGAATATTTTGCGTCACCCAAATACCGGACGTCTAGAAGACGGTGTAACCCTGCGTAACACGAAAATTGGAGGAAGTGTATCCTTTTTGTGTCCGAATGTTCACTAATTCAAAATATGTTGACATGTTTGTTTTTTCCTTAAATAGATAGCATTTGTTTTCTCAGCATTTTAATCTATTTTTCATATTTTTCTGATACTTATAGAAATAATCCATTTTCCATCTATTTTTTTGGTCGAAATGTGCACCAATTCAAAATTTGTAAACATGTTTGGTTATTGCCATACATAGTTAGCATTTTTTTTCTAATCGTTTTGACATATTTTTTGTATTTTTCGGGTATTTATAACAACAGATCAATTTTCTGGGTAAAAAAAAAATTACGGGAAATGACATGTGGGCCACTGTGACGTCCTGCTGACGTCAGCAGTGGCCACAGCGGCCATGGCGACGGCGGCGGCGGCCCGGCGCATCCGCGCGAGTCTGCGCGATATGGGACGCGCGCGTGCGGGCGAACGACGCGCGGCGACGCGGGCGACCCGCGAGCGGCGGCGGTGGCGCGCGGAAGCGGCGGCACCCATCGCGCACGCCGGCGGCCATTCCGGCGCGGCCGTGGCGTGCCGGCACGCGGCGCGCAGCTAGGAGGTGGAGGGCGGCGCGGCGGAGCCCTCCATGGCCGCGGATTTGGTCGGGGACGGGTGAGACGGCGGCGAGGCGCGGCGGCGGCGCCGGCGACCTCCGGCCGTGCGAGAGAGAGAGGAAGAGGATGGAGATGTGCGGGTAATTTTGCAAACAAGTCTAGCACGTTTCCAGAATTTGCGTTAAGGTCCTTAGCGGGGTGTTTTCTGCAAGTTTGTGCGCCAAAAACCGTGCGCGGGGGTGACCGGGTGCAACCGGGGCGCGACCGGGACGCGTGGCCGCTCGTGGTTGGTAGAAAATCGCATGTACTGTAGCTAAGCTACAGTACCACGCGGGGAGAGGCGTGGCTTCATGCTGGCCGTCCGCCGCGCGGATCGGACGGCCGTGGGACGCCGGCGACGTGGACACGCTGACAGGCAGCGAATTGTGCGAGCTGTTATATATAGTAGGATGCTGCGGTAGCACCGGCGAAATGCTCCACCCTCCAGACCGGTCCTCATGACCCTGCGCTGTTCGACGGATAAGCACACGGCACGAAATCGCTGTCGTGCTCCTCCGACGAACGGAGCAAACGCGCCGCCGTTGTGGAGAAGGAAATGGGTAAACCTATATGCCGCCCGTTGGCGTCCCGGAATTCAGCGGCGCCTGCACGTTCGCTCGCGAAGCGTTTTTTTTGGCCGGCCTTTTTTCCTTCCAGCTCTCTGCTTCGCTGCTTCTTCTTCTTTCCCGTTTCCCCTCTTTCGCCGGAGAGGTGAGCGAGGCTGCGCCGTGCGGAGCTTGCGTTCGGATAGATTGGGGCTCTTCCTCCACATCCACTTCTCCACAGAGTGATCTCGCGAGTTCCTCTTCGGCCGTATTGCCCTTGATGCTTCGCTAGGGTTCGTGCTCCTGTCCATGGCGGATCTAGGTTCGTTCTCTTCTTTCTTCTTCCCCTGCTTCTGTGCGCTCCCAGATTTTCCTTGCCCCAGAGTAGATTACCGATATCTTCTTCGATCGGTGGTTCCTTGATGCTTCACTAGGTGTCGCACTGCTCCCGCCGCCGTCCATGGCGGATCCAGATTCTTTTTTTTACCCCGCGACCGCTACTTGGTACTTCTTCTACTAGATCGATCCGGCTCGATCCGGTTTGATTCTGCTTGGGTAGTAGCTCAATCCCCGATCCTACCTTTTTGCGTAATTTCATGGGGGCTGATGTCATGTGTGTAGATTTCGTCCCACCCCGTAGTGTATACATGCTCTCAACACTAGTGTTGGCTTCATCTGTTACGTGCTCTCAACACTAGTGTATGCATGATTCGATTTGATGGAATCCCAATAGCTAAAACTGGGGGGAAGACCGTGACTGTGCTGGTCTTATTTCACCTGTATTTCAACCATTTTGCCCGATTTTTTTGGGGGGATTCCATATGCTGTGTTTCTTCTGATGGCTTTTTTATGGTTTGATTCAGTAAGTCAAACAAGTGAGGACAGGGAGAAACAAATTCTTCAAAACTCGGTACTTTTTCACAAACTTGACACCCATTATAATCCGAGGACTTTGCAGCTTTTAGTCTCTTTGTGTTTTGTCAAACCATGTATGCTTTTAAAATCATCTGTATCCTTTTTTTAGGCCACAAACCTGAGCACTGTTTTGAATCAGTTGACTATGCTAGGGCATTGCACTACATCGACGACTTCCTTTACAACATCCTCGGCCTGCTCCAAGATCAGTACCAGAAACTCGACAGTGGCGTCTTGAGCAGGACACCCGAGTATTATTCTGCTTAGCTGTGTGTTGCAGGCTTGCAGCAGACCTGTAGCGTCAGTTGCCGCTTGTTAGCCGTGTGCTTACTTAACTGAACATCCAGTTTATCGCTGATTAAATTCAACTGCAATGTATTTCTTTTGTCCCTCGGATTCAAGAGTGGGATGATGTGTGAAGAAATTTGTAAGTTGTATGCAGAGATTAGAAGTTGAGCTGAAATTTGTTGTGCTTGCCTGATTGTTTGCTTGGAACAAGTGATGATATTTAGTTATCTCAGGCTATAGGTTGGCCCTTGCAGATGTGCGGAAATTGTAGTTGATGTTGTTGTTCACGACATTAGGTTCCAGCTGGTAGTGCAAGAAGCTGAGACCTGAGAGACCGGGTTAAAGAACTGGTTTCTTCCAATTTCGTCGGCCCCCAGCCTGCTGCTGCCCGTTCTTGGAGAGAAGCTCAAGACTCCTGATCTTTGATTTCTCCTGTGATGTGCTAGATACTAAAATCGACGACAAGGCTGTTGTAACAGGATTTGCAGTTACCTCTGAACCTTGGCCTTGAGTGGCCTCGGCCAACCGAGAACCTGAACATGCTTTGCATGCCTGTCGCTGTTGGTTTCATGTTAATGGAACCTGAACATGCTTTGCAGCTGGATACACCTCATTGATTCTTATGAGTTGCAACATGTGACATTCTAAATTTTATCTACCGCTGCCAGAGAGCAAAAACCCGTAAATATTTCCGTGTCATACTTGATATTCCGAATAGGGATATGGAAGTTTTTGACCTTTGCTGATTGCAATGATATATAGAAGGATGATTAACTCGAGGATCTGCATTGTTCAACATGATTCTCCACCATGAGCTCCCCATATTTTTTATGTGACATTAGTTTGTTAGCTCCTACACATACACAAATGCAAATTATATGTATGTCGTTTTTTTCAACTGTTTTTTTGTTTTGTTTCTATACTTCTACTCTACTGAATCCCCTCATTTTTTACAAATCTACTACAAAATCCCGCAGCAACGCGCGGGGTATCATCTAGTTCACCAAATGATTGCTGCTATTCCTGGGTTCACTACATTTTGTATTTATTCCACCAATTTTCCGGTTCATTTGATTGTTCAACATTATTTTGGTTCACCCTCAGTTACGGTCCAATTTTTTTAGTTTTTAGTTCCATTTTAGAATGGTTCCATTTTGAATATGTTTCAAATTTAAAATGGTTCCAAATTTAAATATTATTCCATTTTGGAAATGGTTCCAAATTTAAAATTTGTTCATTTTTTAAATGGTTCCAAATTGAAAAATGGTTCCAAGTTTGAAAATGGTTACGAATTTAAAATTGGTTTTCGTTTTAAAAATAGAACCATTTTCGAAATGGTTCCGATTTTTTGAAAATGGTTCCGAAGAAAAAGATTGTTCTGATTTTATAAAATGGTTTGGATTTTTCAAAAATGGTTCCTTTTTTAATATGGTCCTGAACCGAAAAAATGGTTCCGAGTTTCGAAAATGGTTCCGAACCGAAAAATGGTTCTTTTTTTAAATATGGTTCCAAACTGAAAAAATGGTTCTGACTTTTGAAAATGGTTCCGAATGAAAAATTGTTCTGAGCCGAAAATGGTTCCTTTTGTAAATGGTTCCGAACCGAGAAATGGTTCTTTTTAAAATGGTTCCGAACCGGAAAAATGGTTCCATTTTAGAATATGATTCCAAACCAAAAAAATGGTTCAAATTTTTTAAAATGGTTTAGAATTGAAAATCGTTTCGAACCGAAAATGGTTACTTTTAGAAAATGGTTCTGAATCGAAAAAATAGTTCCGAGTTTCGAAAATGCTTCCGAACCAAAATAATGAAACTTTTTCAAATATATGGTTCCAAACCGGAAAAATGGTTCTGATTTTGAAAATGGTTCCGAACCAAAAAAATGATTGCGAACCGAAAAATGGTTCATTTTTTAAAATGGTTACGAACCGAAAAATGGTTCGTTTTTCGGTTCCGAGTTTCGGAAATTCTTCCGAACCGAAATAATGAAACCTTTTCAAATATGGTTCCAAACCAAAAAATGGTTCTGATTTTTGAAAATGGTTCTGAACCGAAAAAATGATTGCGAACCGAAAAATGATTCCTCTTTGAAAATGGTGACGAACCGAAAAATGGTTCGTTTTTTCGGTTCCGAGTTTCGGAAATGCTTCCGAACCAAAATAATGAAACTTTTTCAAATATGGTTCCAAACCGAAAAAATGGTTCTGATTTTTGAAAATGGTTCCGAACCGAAAAAATGATTGCGAACCGAAAAATGGTTCCTTTTTGAAAATGGTTACGAACCGAAAAATGGATTGTTTTTCGGTTCCGAGTTTCGGAAATGCTTCCAAACCGAAATAATGAAACTTTTTCAAATATTTTTCCAAACCGAAAAAATGGTTCTGATTTTTGAAAATGGTTCCGAACCGAAAAAATGATTGCGAACCGAAATGGTTCCGATTTTGAAAAATGGTTCCTTTTCTAAACTTGTTCCGATTTTGAACCAAAAAAAATGGTTCCAATTTTTTGAAAATGGTTGGAACCAAAAAATGGTTTCTTTTTAAAATGGTTCCTAACCGAAAAAATGTTTCTTTTTAAAAATGGTTCCGAACTGAAAAAAGGTAAAGAGAAAACCACGTAAAAGTGTGTTGTACTAGAAAAATAGTATTGGAGCATTTTTCAAACGAAGAAGCGAGTCAAATGAGTCTAAATGACGAAGCAGAAAAAAACTGTACGTCCAACGACACACTGAGTTAGCTGAAAAAGAAACAGTAAAAGGAAACGAATTTTGTGCACATGGGAATCGAACCTAGTTGTTGAATATTGGAAGCAGCAGTAGCGCGCAAAAGTAGTGGGCTGGCCAACTATAGAATCCTTCAGGCGCCCCTGGGTTAAGCGGCGCTCCCGTTACCACCGCGCAGAGCTAAAGGGCCTTCAGGCGAGTGCTGGGCCAGTTTTTGCCATGGGCTGTAGTCTAAGTTTTACAGTCCCGCTGATTTTTTTTTCTGTTAAAGAAATGTATACTGCTTCCGCTGCTAGGCCTAATCGCTAATGTGACTTCAGGCCGAAATTAAGTCTCAGGAAATTAACTCTACTAGTGCCTGAATAGACATCGTCACGAGATACAGCAAATCGGATTGATCGGTTTCGTGGCGGCGGCCTAGGGTTTCAACCCTAGCCGTCGTCACCGGTGCTATCTACATTTTCATCGTCGCCGTCGGCAAAGATTCGACGGGTCCTCGCCTCCTCTAGTTGTCTTCCTGGCACTAAGAGGGGTGGGGACCTCGGACCTGCGCACGGCGCTATACGAAGGTCCCTAATGTTAGAGCTTGGTTTTGATCGTCATCTTCTTCGTTAATGGAGATGGTATCGTCTGCAATAAGTGATCTCCCACGCTTCGTTCGACGACGAGATATTCTTCCCGGCGTCAATGGTGGTTTTGGAAGATCAAATCTGTCTAGGTATGGTTCTTCAGATCTTGCTTCGCCAGATAAATCTTGGAGTGTTTCTCATGGTCGCCGCGAGGAGGTTTGTCCTTGCAATATCTATCCCGGCTACTACGTCTTCGGCAATGGTGATTCGTTCTCTCGGCTCCCAACGACGTCGACAACGTGGTTCGGTTCTTTGTCCCTAGAATATCAGTGGTGGTGCTCTTGCCGATGTTGCTTGATTAATTTAATGGTTGCGTGCGTGCACAAAGCCTTGGCATTGCGGCTCAAAACAAAAAAGGGAGAAACTTCGGTGGTATTCACAGGTGTGTGGTTTGGTGGTTTTGGCGTTGTTCTACGGTTGCCTTCAGAAAAGTACAAGATTGTGTCATGGATGAAGATAGGGTTTGAAGATCTCATAGATTTGCTAGTCTATTTTAGTTTTGTTTTTGTAATCGATATAATCGTGTACTCTTTGTTGGTTTAATATATGTGGAAAATTCAAACAAAAAAAAAGTCTGAGGCTGTTTTCATTTATTCAGTGCATTTTCTGCATTAAGTTTTTTCAGTAATGTTTTTGCAGCGTTTATAACTTGAAAAATTGCCTGAAACTTATGCTATAGATTTATTTATAATTTTACCGAGTAAAACCAAACTAATGATTTTTTTTGCTTCAAAAATTTATTTTCCATTAAGTAATGATGATAAAGTTTCATTAATTGGAAGTTGTGGGTTATTAATGGGTCAAATTATGACTTTTAGGCAATTTATATTTTTAGTGCATTTGATTATGCAGTTAATACTTTCATAATGTTTATGCACTTCTAATACAATATTGTTTATGCATTCTTTTCCGCACACAACTAATAGTTCATTGCCTATAAGCTATTTCCTACTAGTGAATAATATTCCCTCCTTTCTATAAAAAGGCTCAGCTAAAGCTACAAATTTGTGCATCCTGCGTTCGTTTCCCCGACACTTTATATGGATCAGAGGGAGTACCTATTTTACTGTTTCTTTGCATGTCTTTTCGTATCTCAGGCCTGACCTTGGCCTTTTGTGCTGTTAGATTGCCCAGGCCATTAAACCGACCCCTGCACCTCCCTCGACACTCCCCATCGTAACCATACGATTATTTTTCTACCAACATTTTTTTATAAGAACGGTTGTAATCACGCTTTAATAAAGTGTAAATATGCTTTTGATGTATAATTAATTCTGTCAATTTTCTTATTATAATAACATGCTATCCGAGGGGCAATTTCCCCCTCCCCCCTTTCCCACCCATACGTCCACACACACATGTAGCTACATGGTCATCCCCATTGAGATATGTGTCAAACCATTTTAGCTTTGGTAGTCAGGATTCCCACATGTACATAATATATATGATGAGTGATACATGCAAGGCACACGTTCGTTGGGAGACCCTAAGAGGAAGGTATGATGAGTGTAGTAGCAAGTTTTCCCTAAGTATGAAACCAAGGTTATCGAACCAGTAGGAGATGAAGACACTTCTGAAGGTGTCAACGGCGCCAGAAAAGTGCTTGCGTCGAAGGGGAAGTCCTGACGGTTGACTTGGAACCTGCACACAACAAAACCAAAATACTTTGCCCCAACTTAACAGTGAGGTTGTCAATCTCACCGGCTTACTGAAAACAAAGGATTAGACGTATAGTGTGGAAAATGGTGTTTGTTTGCAGAGAATGTAAAAGAACAGTGTTTGCAGTAGGTTGTATTATCAGTGTAAAAGAATGGACCGGGGTCCACAGTTCACTAGTGGTGTCTCTCTATAATAAATAACTGACATGTTGGGTAAACAAATTACAGTTGGGCAATTGACAAAATAGAGAAGTGCATAACAATGCTTGTACAAGACATGATGACTACTATGAGATTTATTTGGGCATTACCCGTTATCCAACTGCATCTATGACTAATGATCCACCTTCAGGTTAACATCCGTGTCCCCCGTTGCTATTAGGTTGCAAGCAACAGATTATTGCATTAAGAAAAGTGCATAATGTAAGCAATACAATTATCCTTAGACATAGCATCGCAGTTTTATCCCTAGTGGCAACGACACATCCACAATCTTAGAGGTTGCTGTCACTCCCCCAGATTAAATGGAGACTGAACCCACTATCTAGTATAAATACTCCCTCTTGGAGTTACAAGCATCAACTTGCAAAAACATCTACTAGTAACGGAGAGCATGCAAGATCATAAATAACATATATGATAATTCAATAATCAACTTTACATAGTACTCAATATTCATCGGATCCCAGCAAACACAACATGTAGCATTACGATAATATGATATTGATCATGATAGGCAGCTCACAAAATCTAAATATGATGGCATAAGAGGAGAAGACAACCATCTAGCTATTGCTATGGAGCCATAGTCCAAGGATGAACTACTCACGCATCACTCCGGAGGAAGGCATGGCGATGTAGAGCCCTCCGGTGATGATTCCCCTCTCCGGCAGGGTGCCGGGAAGAGATTCAGAACCCTCCTGAGTTAGGGTTGACGGCGGCGGCGGCTCTGGAACTTTTCGTGGAATATGACTGGGTGTCTACGGTTTTCGCGAATAGATGAATATATAGGCGAAGGGGCGACGTCGGTGGGCACCCGAGGGGCCCACTCCATGCCACGACGCGTCCAGAAGGGGGGGGCGCGCCGCCACGTGGTGTGGCCGCCTCCTTTGTCCCCTTCGTGTCTCCTTCGGACTCTGTGTACGTGACAGAAAAATAAGGCCCTGGGATTTTGTTTCGTCTAATTCCGAGAATATTTCCAGAACAAGTTTTATGGAATACAAAAACAGCAGAAAACAGAAATTGGTACTGTGGCATCTTGTTAATAGGTTAGTCCAGAAAATGCATAAAAATGCTATAAAGTGTAAATAAAACATGTAGCAATTGGTACAATATAAGCATGGAACATCAGAAATTATGGATACGTTGGAGACGTATCAAGCATCCCTAAGCTTTCCTCGAGTAGGTAAAACGATAACAACAAAATAATTTCTGAGGTGACATGCTACCACACAATCTTGATCAAATAATATTGCAAGGCTCATGTCATGAATGAAGTGACTCAAGGCAATGGTCTATAGTTTGCTAACAAATAGATAAAGAGTAAACAACTGAATCATATAAGCAAAAACTTTTCATGAATAGTACTTTCAAGACAAGCATCAAAAAGTTTTGCATAAGAGTTAACTCATAAAGCAATAGATTCTAAGTAAAAGGCATTGAAGCAACACATAGGAAGATTTAAGTTTCAGCAATTGCTTTCAACTTTCAACATGTATATCTCATGGATAATTGTCAACACAAAGCAATATAATAAGTGCAATAAGCAAGCATATAAAAATTGTTGCACACAAAGTTGACACAAGTGTTTGCTTCTGAGATAGAAAGAAGTAGGTAAACTGACTCAACATAAAAGTAAAAGAAAGGCCCTTCGCAGAGGGAAGCAGGGATTAAATCATGTGCTAGAGCTTTTTAAGTTTTTGAAATCATATAGAGAGCATAAAGTAAGTTTTTGAGAGGTGTTTGTTGTTGTCAACGAATGATAGTGGGCACTCTACCCCCTTGTCAACCAGACTTTCAAGAGCGGCTCCCATGAAGGACGTTATTTCTACCCAAGGCAGATCATCCCTCTTCTCTTTTGTTTACACATGCACATTTATAAATTGGTATGACACTCCTCCCAACCTTTGCTTACACAAGCCATGGCTAACCGAATCCTCGGGTGCCTTCCAACAATCACATACCATGGAGGAGTGTCCTTTTGAAATGTTTAACATTTGAAAATTGCTTCTGATAAATCATGGCAAAACATGTGAAGAGAATTAAGCAGTTGTAGTAATTAATTGGGACTGGGCACCCCATTTGCCAGCTCTTTTTGCAAAATTATTGGATAAGCGGATGTATATGCCACTAGTCCATTGGTGAAAGTCTGTCTGACAAGATTGATAGAGAAAACTCCACATAACTTCCTCATGAGCTATAAAACATTGACACAAATAAGAGATAATAGCTTTTGAATAGTTTAAAGGTAGCACATGAAGTATTTACTTGGAATGGCAGGAAATACCACATAATAGGTAGTTATGGTGGACACAAATGGCATGGGTTTTGGCTCAAGGTTTGGATGCACGAGAAGCATTCCCTCTCAGTACAGAGTTTAGGCTAGCAAGGTTGTTTGAAGCAAACATAGGATATCAACTGGTACAACAAGACTTACATGAAAACATATTGCAAGCATTATAAGACTCTACACTGTCTTCCTTGTTACTCAAACACTTTTACCAGAAAATATCTAGACCTTAGAGATACCAAACATGCAAACCAAATTTCAACAAGCTCTACGGTAGTTCTTCACTAATAGGTTTTAACTACATGATGCAAGAGCTTAAACATGAACTACTTGAGAGCTCAAAACAATTGCAAGTATCAAATTATCCAAGACAATGATCTACAAGAATATGTATGTCTTTTCAATATACCATCTACCACATGTAGCATTTTCTGTTTCCAACCAAACACCAATCAATTTATTTCAACACAAAACTCTCCAAATAATCATCAATGAAACAAGAGAGTACTTCTCTACAAGAACTAACAGCTCTGAACAAGAGATGCATGAAAAACAGGAGCTAAAAGCATTGCAGTAGCTAGACAAGAATACTCAACAAATATAAGTGAAGAATACGAGTATTCATATGAAAAAGCGGAGCGTGTCTCTCTCCCACACAAGAATGCTAGGATCCAATTTATTCAAAAATGAAAATAACAAAGAAAAAATAAAAGCACACAGACGCTCCAAGTAAAGCACATAAGATGTGAAAGAATTAAAATATAGTTTCACTAGAATGACCTGATAAGTTGTTGATGAAGAAGGGGATGCCTTGGGCATCCCCAAGCTTAGACGCTTGAGTCTTCTTGAAATATGCTTGGGTGACCCACGGGGCATCCCCAAGCTTAGGCTTTTCACTCTTCTTGATCACATTATATCATTCTCCTCTCTTGATTTGAAAACTTCCTTCACACCAAACTCAGAGTAATTCTCATTAGAGGGTTAGTGCATAATCAAAAATTCACATGTTCTGCAAGGACACAATCATCACCAATACTTCTGGACATTAGCTACAGCCACTGATGTTTTGTGAGCAAAGAAATCCACTCAAACATAGTAAAAGAGAAATGCAAAATAAAAGGCAGAATCTGTCAAAAACAGAACAGTCTGTAAAGACGAATTTTTTGAGGCACTTAAGTTGCTCAGATCAGAAAACTCAAAACTAATGAAAGTTGCGTATATATCTGAGGATCACGCACAATTTTTTCAGAATTTTTCAGTTTTTCTGGAATTTATAAAGCTCAAAACGGTGGACAGCAAAAATCTGTCCTGTGCAGAAATCCAAATCTAGCATCAACTTTCTTCTAGAGACTTTACTTGGCACAACAATGCGATAAAATAAAGATACAAAGGAGTTGTTACAGAAGTAAGCAAGCTCCTTGACTCAAAAAAGAAAATTGCAGAAATAAAACAATGGGTTGTCTCCCATAAGCGTTTTTCTTTAACGCCTTTCAGCTAGGCGCAGAAAGTGAAAATCAAGTGTTTCCAAGTGAAGAAGCATCAACAGAATAATTTGTTCTAATAATAGAATCAAAAGGTAGCTTCATTCTCTTTCTAGGGAAGTGTTCCATACCTTTCTTAAGTGGAATTGGTACCTAATGTTTCCTTCTTCATATCAATAATGGCACCAACAGTTCTAAGAAAAGGTCTTCCCAAAACAATAGGACAAGATGCATTGCATTCAATATCCAAAACAACAAAATCAACGGGGACAAGGTTATTGTTAACCATAATGTGAACATCATCAACTCTCCCCAAAGGTTTCTTCATAGCATTATCAGCAAGATAAACATCCAAATAACAGTGTTCCAAAGGTGGCAAATCAAGCATATCATAGAGTTTCTTAGGCATAACGAGATACTAGCACCAAGATCACATAAAGCATTACAATCAAAATCATTCACCTTCATCTTAATGATGGGCTCCCAACCATCTTCTAACTTCCTAGGGATAGAAGCTTCATGTTTTAATTTCTCTTCCCTAACTTGCATGAGAGCATTTGTAATATGTTTTGTAAAAGCCATATTTATAGCACTAGCATTGGGACTTCAGAAATATTACAATCATCAAAATCAAAATAATTATGATCAAGGGTAATGGAACCATTGTCTCCCATATTTCGAAAAATTTCAGCACTTTTATCAGGAACAGTTTCAGTGGTTTTAGGCAATTTTAAACGTTTTGCAGAAGAAGTGGAAACATTGCCAACACCAATTATGTTACCATTGATAGTAGGAGGTTTAATAGCATGTGAAACTTCAGCATTACTAGTGGTGGTAATAGTACAAACTCTAGCTATACTATTCTCTTTATCAATTTTATCTTCTCTTTCCCACCTAGCATGCAATTCAACCAACATCCTAATATTATTGTCAATTTTAACTTGGATAGCATTGGCAGTAGCAAAAGTATTGTTATCAAGAGTTTTAGGTTTGGCTGCCATTTTATTAATTAAAGAAGCTTGTGATTCAGACATGGATGAAATACAAGTTTCAGCATTAGAAATCTTAGTCTGCAACCCAGAAATTTCCTTATTCAAATTTTCAAGTTGATGTCCTATGTTTTTCAACATAGCAGGTTGTTCATTCATAGTTTCAGTAAACAATTGGTTTTGCTCATATCGTGATTGCATAAAGTTCTTAGTAGCCCTTTCAATTTCTAGAATCCTTTCCTCACTAGGTCTACCATAAGAATTAACATAACCATTGCCACTATTAGAAGGATAAGGCTTATAATTGTTATCACCAAAATTACTCCTATAAGCATTGTTGTTGAAATTATTGTTTTTAATGAAATTCACATCAACATGCTCTTCTTGGGCAACCAATGAAGCTAAAGGAACATTATTTGGATCAACATGAGATTTACCATTCACAAGCATAGACATAATAGTATCAATCTTATCACTCAAGGAAGAGGTTTCTTCAACATAATTTACCTTCTTACCTTGGGAGTCCTCTCGGTGTGCCACTTAGAATAATTAATCATCATATCATCAAGAAGCTTTGTTGCAACACCCAAAGTGATGGACATAAAGGTACCTCCAGCAGCTAAATCAAGAAGGTTCCTTGAAGAAAAATTTAGTCCTGCATAAAAGGTTTGGATGATCATCCAAGTAGTCAGTCCATGGGTGGGACAATTTTTACCAATGATGTCATTCTCTCCCATGCTTGGGCAACATGCTCATTATCAAATTGTTTGAAATTCATAATGCTACTTCTCAAAGATATAATCTTAGCTGGAGTATAATATTTTCCAATGAAAGCATCTTTGCATTTAGTCCATGAATCAATAATATTTCTAGGCAAAGATAGCGACCATTCTTTAGCTCTTCCTCTCAAAGAGAAAGGAAACAATTTCAGTTTAATAATATCTCAATCTATATCCTTATACTTTTGCATCTCACAAAGTTCAACAAAATTATTAAGGTGAGCAGCAACAGCATCAGTACTAACACCAGAAAATTGCTCTTTCATAACAAGATTTAACAGAGCAGGTTTAATTTCATAAAAGTCTGCTTTAGAAGAAGATGGAGCAAGAGGAGTGCATATGAAATCATTATTATTTGTGCTAGTGAAGTCACACAACTTGGTGTTCTCAGGAGTACTCATTTTAGCAAGAATAAAGCAAAACCGAAATATAAAAATAAATGCAAGTAACTAATTTTTTGTGTTTTTGATAAAAAGAAGCAAACAAGACAAAATAAAAATAAACTAAGCAAGACAATAACAAAGTAAAGAGATTGGAAGTGAGAGACTCTTCTTGCAGAAGGCTTGACCTGCCCGGCAACGGCGCCAGAAAAAGTGGCGTCTTGTCGGGAGTGCAAGAGCTTCCAGAACTACTGATACGTCCATTTTGCATCATTATTTTATATCATAATTTACTGTAATTCATTGATATATTTCATATTTAGAGATGATACTTATGTTATTCTACCTATTTTGCATGTTTGATGATTATTAGAGAATTAAACACCGGAGTCAGATTTCTGCTGGAAAAAGGGACGTCAAGATACTATATTTCTGAAGATCAATAATTCGAGGAAAACATCCCGAAGCTCCTATTTTATCAGATGACGAAGGCAGCAAAAAGGGGAGGCCAAGGTGGGCCACCATGGGCCCTCACCATGTGGTGGCGCGGCCCACCTTGCCCCCGCGCCGCCACGTGGTGAGGAGCCCCTGGCCCACCTCTGGCAGCCCCCTTTCGTGTACATCATCCCCAGGAAACCCTAAGCCACGGGGGGACGTCGAGGAAATATTCCGCCGCCTCCACGAGGCGGAAAACACCAGAGAGAGAAAAGCTCTCCGGCAGGGAGAAATCTGCCTGGGAAATCCCTTCCCGGAGGGGGGAAATCATCGCCATCGTCACCGTCATCGAGCTGGACTTCATTGGGATCATCATCATCATCATCTCCTCCACCAGCACCATCATCTCCGCCGCTCCACTCCGTTCCGCTGTAACATCTAGGGTTGAATCTTGTCTAGTTCATAGGGGAAGCTTTCTCGGTGTTAATTACTCCTTGTGGTTGATGCTATTGAGTGAAACCGTTGAATTAAGGTTTATGTCCAGATTGTTATTCATCATTATATCACCTCTGATCATGTTCCTATGATGTCTTGTGAGTAGTTCGTTTAGTTCTTGAGGACATGGGAGAAGTCTTGATGTTAGTAGTGAATTATGTTGAGTAATATTTAATGGTTTGATATTTAAGTTGTGGTGTTATTCTTCTAGTGGTGTCATGTGAACGTCGACTACATGACACTTCACCTTTATGGGCCTAGGGGAATGCATTGTGTATTCGGTTGCCAATTGTGGGGTTGCCGGAGTGACAGAAACCTAAACCCCCGTTGGTATATCGATGCATGAGGGATAGCAGGATCTCGAGTTTAAGGCTGTGGTTAGATTTATCTTAATTACTTTCTTGTATTTGCGGATGCTTGCAAGGGGTTTAATCACAAGTATGTATTAGTCCTAGGAAGGGCGGTGCATTAGCATAGGTTCACCCACACAACACTTATCAAAACAATGAAGATTAATCAACTATATGAAGCGAAAGCACTTGACAATATTCCCGTGTGTCCTCAAGAACGTTTGGTCATCATAAGTAAACCTACCGGCTTGTCCTTTGCTGTAGAAAGGATTGGGCCACTCGCTGCAATTATTATTACTGCATTTTATTTACTTGTACTTTATTTATCTGCTATATCAAAAACCCTAAAAACTTGTCTGCTAGTATTTACAGTGAATTCCATATCAAAACTGCTTGTCAACACCTTCTGCTCCTCGTTGGGTTCGACACTCTTATTTATCGAAAGTACTACGATACACCCCCTATACTTGTGGGTCATCAAGACTATTTTTTGGCGCCGTTGCCGGGGAGTGAAGCGCTATTGGTAAGGAAAACTTTACTGTACGTGCTGTTTTTATTTTTGCCTGCTGCTATATTTCATTATGGAGAGGTCTTCTCTTGAATTCCTATTTGGGAAAACCACTACCACTGCTAAGGTAGTAGAGGAGGCGCCGCATAAGCAGGTAATCATTCAAAATACCTATGAAAATTGTTGAACGTGTTACGAATAACCGCTATGAAGGGGATGGAACTGTCCATCCTGGTGATCATTTATTATATCTACATGAATTATGCGAGTTATTTAAGTGTGCAGGTATTTCAATGGAAGAAGTTAAGAAGAAACTATTCTCTCTATCGCTGTCTGGTAGAGCTGCACATTGGTATAAACTGCTGAAGAATGGGCGTTCTCTTGGATGGGAGGAAATTATGCCTCTCTTTTACTCTAAATTCTATCCTCCAAGTGAGATTCACAAGGACCGAACCTCATATATAATTTTTGGCCTATGATGGAGAGAGTATTGCCCAAGCGTGGGGGAGATTGAAGTCATTAATGCTCAAATGCCCCATTCATGAGCTTCCTGGTAATGTCGTTATTGATAACTTTTATGCAAGGCTCTCCTTTCAGGATAAAACTCTATTGGATACTACTTGTTCTGGATCATTCACTCGTAATAAAGAAGAGTTTAAATGGGACCTTCTTGATCGGATTCAGGAGAACACTGAAGGATGGGAGAACGACAAAGGTAGAGAGTCAGGTATAAAGTATGATTTCGAATGTGTTAAAACTTTTATGAATACTGATGATTATCGTAATATTAGCACTACTTATGGCCTTGACTCTCAAGTTGTTGCAAATTTTTATAAAGCCTTTGCCTCTTATTTCGGTATGCCAAAGGAGGGTTTTAAGAATTATCATGAACCTTATAAAGATAAAGCTGTTTCTCCTATGGCTAGAAGTGTTGAGGTTAATACTGTTGATCACATTATTCCTGAACCTTATATTGAAAAAGTTCCTTTTCCTGCCAAAATTAAGGAACACTCTATTATAGCTAGTGTTGTTAACAAAAGTACAAAGAAAGCTATAGAACCTGATGAACAAATAACCGTTGAACCTGCTGTAGCAATGGTTAAAGACCTTGTCACTGAAAATTTAGAAGATGGACATATCATCTTTTGTGAAGATGCTTCTAATATTGTTTCACATCCTAAAAGTTCTAGGAAAACTAGCGTTCCTGTGCTTTCTGTTAGGATAGGTGATCATTGCTATTATGGTTTATGTGATATTGGTGCAAGTTCCAGTGCTATTCCTTATGAGCTTTACAGGGAGATTATGCATGAAATTGGTCCTTGCGAACTTGAGGAAATTGATGTGGTTATTCAGCTTGCTAATAGAGAAACTATCTCTCCAATTGGTATTGTTAGAGATGTGGAAGTTCTATGTGGTAAGACTAAATACCCTGCTGATTTTCTTGTACTTGGTTCGGCTGCTAGTGAGACTTGTCCTATTATTTTGGTAGACCTTTTCTGAATACTTGTGGTGCTGTTATAGATTGTAAGAAAGAGAATTTTTTACTAAATTTGCTGGTGAATCTTATGAGTTCAATTTCTCTAAATTTGCTAAAGCACCTTATGAAACCGAATTGCCTAATAAGGATTTTGAAGTTGCTCAACTTGCCTCTATTGCTCTTGCTCCTAACAATGCTTTGCAGCAACATTTGAAGGATCATGAAAGTGAAGTCTTTATGGAAGAAAGGAATGAGCTTGACGAAATATTCCTTCGTCAACCTATACTCAAACACAATTTACTGGTGGAAGATTTGGGTACTACGATGCCACCAAAGGAGGATCCTGTTTTTGATTTAAAGCCTTTACCTGATAATCTTAAATATGCCTACATTGAGGATAAGAAACTATACCTGTTATTATTAGCTCTAAACTTTCAGGTAAAGAAGAGGAAAGATTATTGGAAGTGTTGAAGAAACATCGTGGAGCTATGGGCTACACTCTTGATGACTTGAAAGGGATTTCCCCTACTATTTGTCAACATGCTATTAATATGGAACCTGATGCAAAGCCAGTTGTTGAGCATCAACGTCGTTTAATACCTAAGATGAAGGAAGTGGTAAGAAATGAGGTATTAAAACTTCTTGAAGCTGGTATTATTTATCCTATTGCTGATAGTAGATGGGTGAGTCATGTGCATTGTGTTCCTAAGAAAGGAGAAATTACTGTTGTGCCTAATGAAAATGATGAACTAATTCCCAAAGAGTAGTAGTTGGTTATAGGATGTGCATCGATTTTAGAAAGGTTAACAAAGTAACTAAGAAAGATCATTATCCTTTACCTTTTATTGATCAAATGCTAGAGAGATTGTCTAAGAAAACTCATTTTTGTTTCCTCGATGGTTATTCTGGGTTTTCTCAAATTGCTGTGAGAAAGCAAGATCAAGAGAAAACCACTTTTACTTGTCCTTATGGAACTTATGCTTATAGACGTATGCCTTTGGGTTTGTGTAATGCTCCTGCCACTTTTCAAAGATGCATGTTGATAACCCCCAAGAGCAAGGGATCACTGTAGCACCTCTCAATGTGGAAGTAAGGTATCGATCCGCAGGAGCAAGAAGGAAAAATTATCTATTCCCTACAACTAAAGAGTCACAAGTTTTAGTTGATTATGCCCTAAACAAGTTTAGAGAACAAGATGGTTGGTTTGATGGATGTAAAAGTGTCCCAATCCTCTTCTTTGCAAGAGGACAAGATAAAGGTAGTAGCAAGTGAAAGCTCTCAAAGAGAGAAAGCCCAATCCTCTATGTAGCAAGAGGACAAGCTCAAGTGTGTGTTTCTTATAGGAACAATGGACATGGTTCATGGGTTCACTTAATCCTCTCTCTCTTTCATCTACGGTGATCATCATGTTATAGATAAAGTACACACAATTGTCATGTTTTAATGGTAGCTTTTTATGACGGCTATATGTCCTAAAACACATAGTTGAAAGAAATACTCATTTGTGTTGCTAGGTCACCCTCGTAAGGCTAGCGTGGTTGCTCTCACTCCCACATCATACTCTTTCTTTTTACCCCCAGATAAAGGATGTTGGGCGGTACTGTGTCACTCAATACCTATGCCGTGTCACATCGGCCATCCCGTACCCACATACATCATACTTCAAAGTATGACAAATCACAAAAGGTCCAACACAACGGTAAATGCATAACAAATCATCTCACACCACAATATTCACCACAAAGGTATTACATAGATGACCGTAATCATGTTTGGCAGCTCATACGGTACTAATTAGTGAAGCTCAAGAGAGAGGAGAGATATAAAAGTTACCACCACAAACCCTAGTCCAGGGGGTGGACTACTCCCCCTTCATCATGGTGATGATGGTGGAGAAGGTCTTGCTATAGATGTTGATGATGAACACGCCGGAGGGGGTGGAGCCCTCCGGAGGCGATTCCGGCGGCGTTTCCCCCCTCCGATCTTCTCCGGCGGCAGCCTTCTGTCTCTCTGTTTCATGGTTCTGTGTTTCTCCGCCGCCTCCTTCCAGAGAACGTCGGGGGACCTTTTTATAGGCGTTTTTAGGTCAAGACGATGTCGGTGGAGAAAAGATCGAAGGCAACGGAGCCACGAGGCCAAAAATGGGTGGGTCCCACGCGGCTACAGTACCAGGCCGCCAGGCCGCGTGGGCCCCCTCGTTTGGCCCTCGAGCCTCCGTTTGCTCGCTTCCTTCGCCCACAGGTCTTCTTCCTTCCAAATATTGACGCCCGTAAATTTCCAGGTGATTTCGTTGACGTTTGGGTCCCTGAAACATTAAAATAAGAAAACGGGGTTTTCTGCCTGTGCAGGGTTAATTCCATATAAATAGGAAATAAATGAATATTCCCAAAAATCATTATAAAACATTGATATAACCCTTATATGATGCAAATATGATTGGAATATAAGCAATTAAAGTGCAAAGTTCATGTATGCATTTTACATGCATCAACATCCCCAAGCTTAATCCATACTCGTCCTCGGGTATGAAGATGATAAAACTAACATGGACTTTGCAATTTAATACTTAACAATGAATATCAAAGATGATTACAATTGCTACATATAGTCAAATGATTCATTCTTCAAAGGAGTAGCAATATGCAAATAGTTTATGAAGTGATATCAAGTATTCAAGACAAGGATGTTCATTGATAGTTTACAAAGTGTAACATGGTAGCAAGTAATATGGAACACATGTATGCATAATGATAAGTAGAACATCCTACAATGGTCATAGAGTGTAGATGAAAATCTGAATATGATAGGTGTACACTTTGGAAAGATGTATATGTGAGTAGAGGTAAAGCATGCATAAGTTTCATCCAACTTCCAAACTCTTCTACTTAGGTTAATGATTGCAATAAGGTATTCATTGGTGTCAAGCTCTCATTGTCCCTATCATAGCATCTTGAATGATTAAGGTTAAAGTGAAAGCAAATATAAGTAGTGTACTTGATAAAGAATGGGTTGAATGTCTCATGCCCCTTGAATACAAGTACTTACACCATGTGTTACTCAACTTGGGAAACAAAGCAAGTTCAATTAAATATCATTGTAAGCATAATAGTATCATCAAGAGCGTCAACTGGGGTACCTCTTGTCCCAAGATATGGAACAAGCCCACATCAAAATGACAATACAAACAAACAAAATGAACAATCTCAACACCCTTTTTATTTACCATTTGGAATAGTTTTTTATTGCAAGGTGTATCACAGAACGTTCACCATAGTATGTAAGTAAATTTCCACCATGAATGGGTTGAATGTCTCATGCCCCTTGAATAGACAAAAGCACATGACAAAAGTAAATTTCCACCATTGATGCATGGCTTAGATTAGCGGCCCAGGCGTCTCTCTAACCATTTACACAAACTCATTTAAACTCACTCTATTTCCACATTTATTTCAACATGATAAGCATCCATAGACAAAAGCACATGATATCAACTAAATGAGATGAAGAGCGTGTTGAAAGCTTGCCATGTGACAGCACATATGGGCTAACTTCCAACCCAAAACATTCATCAAGCCACAAACATCATAATCTTAATCACAATGGGTCAAGTTTTATTATGCAAATAAAAGAACATTGTGCATCAAGTTTGTGAGAGCTATATAACCAATTTTTTTTCATTGCAATCAATAACATAAACATTTTCATTCAGAGGTAAGATAACACAAACAACATGTTAAACATACTTGGAATAGCATAAAGCCAATAGGTAGATATGGTGGACTCACTGGAATAACTTTGGTTGAAGGTGTTGGAAACAAGTTTTTGGTTGTTGGAGTTTTTGGGCTAGCAAAAGGGAGAAAATTGACCATCTAGATGCATGCATGAGTGTCCATAGAACTAACTAATCCATGTTAAACAATGTAAAATAACAATCAGCATCAAAACATGAATAAGTGATAGCTCTACAAAAAGAATTTGCAAACTATTACTCATAAACAAGCTCATGAATCATGCAACTATATGTATCATTAAAAATCAAGTCAAACATCCCTTTTCCCAATCTTATAAAAGAATCCAACATATTTCAACCCATATTTCCAGTAGCTCTCTCATATATAAATGATAGTGTGGTGGTCTCTCAAGACTCAAACAAAAATAAAAACGACGCTCCAAGTTTATGCGATAAAGTGTTTTGATCGAAAAACAGAAGTTGGACGTGTGCAAACCGAGAGTGTGTAGGTCCAGCGGGGTTGTCTTCACATCCCCAAGCTTATGGTATTCACCAGCCTTGGATAGCTCTTGGTGCATCTCCTCCAATCCCTGTGAAAAAACTTCAAAACACCGTTTCTCCCATTTCTTTTCTGTGGGGTGCATTAATAGTGATAAACAAATAGGTTTCCTGCTGCATATAATCCTTGAACAAAAATTCATATGAGATTTCCAGAGAGTGTATAATGCTGTATGCCTACTCATAAACTCAATTGGATAAAAAAGATTCAACTTAAAAGCTCAAAGCATGCATCAAACAAAATGGAACAGAATCTGTCCAGAAAACCAGCAGCAGCAAAACGTATTTTTCTACCCTACCAAATTTCTCAAAAAATTCCAAAAACTTCATGCATACAGAGGATGAAAAGTTGCAACTACAGTTCAAATATGAGCTCATTCGGAGTTACAGAATAAGAATTAAAAATCATACCGTGCACAGATTCGTGCAGGAATAAAATCTCCGAACTCAAATAGCAACTTTTCAAGACCAACATGGGTAAAACTTGGCACTTTATTAAAAACTCTTGAACTAAACTATACACAAGATCTCTTGTTACAGCAAGAGGACACAAAGAAAAATCACACACAAAAATAACCGGGTTGCCTCCCACAAAGCGCTTTCTTTATAGCCATATAGCTAGGCTTACTTACTTGGTATCAAGATGGTTGAAGCGAGGTGGCTTGGCATCCCCAAGCTTAAATTCTTGTACTTATTTGATATATGTAGGGTGAGCCTAGGGGTACATCCCCAAGCTTGAGTTTTTGTCCCTCTTGATCTTGTTCATCACCCTCAATTCTTCCACCTTAAAATTCTCTTTACACAACACTCGTCACAAACTTGATTAGAGGGTTAGTGCCTTCATAAATTAAATCCACACAGACACAGCAAAGACATATCATGAATTGATTTTAAACATTAGCTACTGTTACTATGGTTATGTAATTCTCCTTGATCAAAAGAACCGCACAAAACACAAGTAACGAGAGTAATGCGGAATAAAGACAGGATATGTCAAAAACTGGACAGCGAATTACTATTATCACTCTTTTTATTTGGTTTTAGCTTTGGGAAAAGTTTAAATGATAGAGACTTTGCAATGGTTCCATTGGCATGAACAACACATGTTCAAGGTCGACCCCAACTTCTCCATTACTCATCCTTCTCATTTACTTTCCCAAATTTCATATAGAGTGAAAATCTTAAACTAATTGTTAGAAATCAGTAGGTAAAGTTATTTTGCAGGTTCTCAAGATATAAAGGTGTGCCCAAACTGAATAGGAGATAAAAGCATAGAGAGCACACCTCAAAACATTAAACCATTAACTTTTAAGTCTAACTCTTTTCTTATGCATTGGCATTTTATATATGAATAAATAACACCCCATTTGAGGTAACCAATGCATATAATGATCAATAGCTTGCATTTTAAATAACATAGAAACATAGAGAGGATTCTTATCTCTTGCTCTCTCATAATAGTTGCAAGCATTGAAGTTAAATATTCCCACATGATTTTGAATAGAATCACCACATAAAGACTTATCATCTAATGAGCATATTGGATCATCAAACTCACAATCAAGTTCATCCTCAATAGTAGGGGGACTAAAAATGTCATATTCATCAAAACAAACTTCCCCAAGCTTAAGGTTTTCCTCAGTATTAGCAATAAAGCTGTTAAAAGAATTAGTACTACCACAGACATGATTGTTATGTAAATAAATTTTAATTTTCTCCTCAAACACTTCATGTCCTAACTCAAGATAGATATTACACAATTCTAGGATTGTCTTGTTGTTTTCCATTTTATAATTTTTTTTGTGTTTTAGATTTATATGTTAGTATGCAATGCAAACAAGAATAAAAGTTTAGCACAACGCTCCCCGGCAACGGCGCCAGAAAAGAGCTTGATAACCCCCAAGAGCAAGGGATCACTGTAGCACCTCTCAATGTGGAAGTAAGGTATCGATCCGCAGGAGCAAGAAGGAAAAGTTATCTATTCCCTACAACTAAAGTGTCACAAGTTTTAGTTGATTATGCACTAAACAAGTTTAGAGAACAAGATGGTTGGTTTGATGGATGTAAAAGTGTCCCAATCCTCTTCTTTGCAAGAGGACAAGACAAAGGTAGTAGCAAGTGAAAGCTCTCAAAGAGAGAAAGCCCAATCCTCTATGTAGCAAGTTGACAAGCTCAAGTGTGTGTTTCTTATAGGAACAATGGACATGGTTCATGGGTTCACTTAATCCTCTCTCTCTTTCATCTACGGTGATCATCATGTTATAGATAAAGTACACACAATTGTCATGTTTTAATGGTAGCTTTTTATGACGGCTATATGTCCTAAAACACATAGTTGAAAGAAATACTCATTTGTGTTGCTAGGTCACCCTCGTAAGGCTAGCGTGGTTGCTCTCACTCCCACATCATACTCTTTCTTTTTACCCCCAGATAAAGGATGTTGGGCGGTACTGTGTCACTCAATACCTATGCCGTGTCACATCGGCCATCCCGTACCCACATACATCATACTTCAAAGTATGACAAATCACAAAAGGTCCAACACAACGGTAAATGCATAACAAATCATCTCACACCACAATATTCACCACAAAGGTATTACATAGATGACCGTAATCATGTTTGGCAGCTCATACGGTACTAATTAGTGAAGCTCAAGAGAGAGGAGAGATAGAAAAGTTACCACCACAAACCCTAGTCTAGGGGGTGGACTACTCCCCTTCATCATGGTGATGATGGTGGAGAAGTTCTTGCTGTAGATGTTGATGATGAACACGCCGGAGGGGGGTGGAGCCCTCCGGAGGCGATTCCGGCGGCGTTTCCCCCCTCCGATCTTCTCTGGCGGCAGCCTTCTGTCTCTCTGTTTCGTGGTTCTATGTTTCTCCGCCGCCTCCTTCCAGAGAACATCGGGGGACCTTTTTTTATAGGCGTTTTTAGGTCAAGACGATGTCGGTGGAGAAAAGATCGAAGGCAACGGAGCCACGAGGCCCAAATGGGTGGGTCCCACGCGGCTACAGTACCAGGCCGCGTGGGCCCCCCTCGTTTGGCCCTCGAGCCTCCGTTTGCTCGCTTCCTTCGCGCACAGGTCTTCTTCCTTCCAAATATTGACGCCCGTAAATTTCCAGGTGATTTCGTTGACGTTTGGGTCCCTGAAACATTAGAATAAGAAAACGGGGTTTTCTGCCTGTGCAGGGTTAATTCCATAAAAATAGGAAATAAATGAGTATTCCCAAAAATCATTATAAAACATTGATATAACCCTTATATGATGCCAATATGATTGGAATATAAGCAATTAAAGTGCAAAGTTCATGTATGCATTTTACATGCATCACATGTCTGCTATTTTTCATGGTTTTTGTGAGGAAATTGTGGAAGTCTTCATGGACGATTTCTCCGTCTATGGAACTTCTTTTGATAATTGCTTGCACAATCTTGATAAAGTTTTGCAGAGATGTGAAGAGACTAATCTTGTTCTTAATTGGGAGAAATGTCACTTTATGGTCAATGAAGGAATTGTTCTTGGACATAAATTTTCTGAAAGATGCATTGAAGTTGACCGAGCCAAAGTGGAGGCAATTGAGAAGATGCCTTGCCCCAGAGATGTCAAAGGTATTCGTAGTATTCTCAGTCATGCTGGTTTCTATAGAAGGTTTATTAAAGATTTCTCTAAGATTTCAAAGCCTCTTACTAATCTTCTTCAAAAAGATGTACCTTTTGTTTTTGATGATGATTGTAAGGAAGCTTTTGAAACTTTGAAAAAGGCTTTAATTACTGCTCCTATAGTTGAACCACCTGATTGGGATTTACCTTTTGAAATTATGTGCGATGCTAGTGATTTTGCTGTGGGTGCTGTTCTTGGGCAGCGAATAGATAAGAAGTTGAATGTTATTCACTATGCTAGTAAGAGTCTTGATTCCGCTCAAAAGAATTATGCTACTACTGAAAAAGAGTTCTTAGCTGTAGTTTTTGCTTGCGACAAATTTCGACCTTATATTGTTGATTCGAAAGTCACTATTCATACCGATCATGCTGCTATTAGATACCTTATGGAAAAGAAAGATGCTAAGCCTAGGCTTATTAGATGGGTACTTCTTTTGCAAGAGGTTGATTTGCATATTGTAGATAGAAAAGGTGCTGAAAACCCTGTTGCTGATAATTTGTCTAGATTGGAAAGCATTCCTTATGATCCTATTCCTGTTAATGATAGTTTTCCGAATGAACAGTTAGCTGCAATAAGGGTAAGTTCACGAGATAGTCCTTGGTATGCTGATTATGCTAACTTTATTGTTTCCAAGTACTTGCCTCCAACCTTTTCAGCTCAGCAAAGAAGGAAATTCTTTTATGACTTGAGGCATTATTTTTGGGATGACCCACACTTATATAAAGAAGGAGTGGATGGCATTATGCAAAGATGTGTTCCAGAACATGAACAACGGGAGATATTGAGAAAATGCCATGGTAGTGCTTATGGAGGACATCATACTGGAGATAGAACTGCACAAAAAGTTCTACAATCAGGTTTTTATTGGCCTACCCTCTTTAAGGATGCAAGGAAGTTTATTTTATCTTGTGATGAATGCCAAAGAGTTGGTAATATCTCTAGACGCAATGAAATGCCTATGAGTTATTCTCTTGTTATTGAACCATTTGATTGTTGGGGATTCGACTTCATGGGTCCTTTCCCTCCTTCAGAAGGTAATACTCATATACTTGTTGCTGTTGATTATGTTACTAAATGGGTAGAAGCTATACCTACAAAAAGTGCTGATGGTGAGACCTCTTTAAAAATGCTTCAAGATGTTATTTTTCCTAGGTTTGGTGTACCTAGATATCTTATGACTGATGGAGGTTCTCATTTCATCCATGGTGGTTTTAGAAAGACCCTTGCTAAATATGGTGTTAATCATAGAATTGCTTCAGCCTATCATCCCCAAACTAGTGGACAAGTAGAATTGTCAAATAGGGAGATTAAATCTATCTTGCAAAAGACTGTTAATAAATCTAGAAAAATTGGGCTAGTAAGTTAAATGATGCTTTATGGGCTTATAGAACTGCTTATAAAAACCCTATGGGTATGTCTCCTTACAAAATGGTTTATGGTAAAGCTTGTCACTTGCCTTTAGAATTAGAACACAAAGCTTATTGGGCAGTGAGAGAACTTAATAGAGACTTTAAACTTGCTGGTGAAAAAAGGTTGCTTCATTTGAGTTCTTTAGATGAATGGAGAAGTGAAGCTTATGAAAATGCTAGACTCTTTAAAGAGAAAGTTAAGAAATGGCATGATAGGAGAATTCTTAAAAGAGAGTTTAATGTTGGTGAGAAAGTTCTATTGTATAGGTCTCGTCTCAGATTTTTTGCAGGAAAATTACTCTCAAAATGGGAAGGACCTTTTGTTATTGTGGAGGTGTATCGTTCAGGTGCAATAAAGATTGCTTCACTCAAAGATAACTCTACACAAGTGGTGAATGGTCAAAGACTCAAACATTATATTTCTGGAGATTCTTATAATGAAGACGTTGATACTATTCAAGTGGTGACTCCGGAAGCTTTCATCGAAAGCAATTCCATGAGACTACAGAGTCTGATTTCGAATAGGTAACAGTTTCAATAAGAAAAACCACGCATATAACCTTCCAATAGATATTTTCGTCATTTTTATTAAATATGGAAAAATAAGAGACCGAACCGGATGGGAGACGGTGCCCGAGGGCACCTCACCACGTGGCGGCGCGGGCCCACCCCTGGCCGCGCCACCGTATGGTGAGGGCGCCTCGGAGCTCGTCTCCGACCAGGTTTCCTCCAGTACCTTCCTTTTGTCGTAAAACTTTTTGCTATATAACTAACCCGAGCCCCCGAGGTTCGTATATCGCCTTTTCGTCGTGTTTTGTTTCGAGCTGTTTCTGCCAGGATTTGCTCTCAGATTTAGAAGCGCCATGGTTTCCAACAACAACAACAAGGGCAAGGAGCCTTTAGAAGATGATCCTCAAGACCCCAAGCTGAAGGAAGAAGTCAAGAGTGAAGATGAAGGTGAAGTGGAGGAAGATCCGCGCGTATACCCGCGCGCCACCGTTGCAAGCATCGGAGTGGTGCAAACCCGTTCAACCTCAAGAGAGGCGCGCGGATGAGCACCGGAGGAAAGGTTCCACGTCGCTTCCTAGCTCCAAGGACGTCTTCTCCAGGCATCAATAACCCCTTCCGCAATCTAATTCATAAGAGTCAAATTGAAAGGATTCCTGAGGCAGAGTTGCCTAGTGGTTGGAATATAGATCGTTCTAACAATGCAGGAAAGAGGATTCTGAAGCTGAGAAGTGGGGAAACAACTCCAAGAGCTGGGATTCGCAGTCTGACAAATTCATGAACCGCATTGAGCACAACTCGGAGCTGATTCGCGCTCTCACCTACAAGATTGATGAACTGAAGGAGCTGGTTGATAAGCTTATCAAGAATTCACCATCACCGCCGAAGGAGTAATTCATCATTGGTATTGGCATCCCCTTGGCTTGTTCCAAGCTTGGGGGAGTGCCACGGTATCACACCATTATCTTTACCTTTTACCTTTCCATAGAGTCATATCGTGAGTAGGGAAGTTATCTTATAGGATGGTTTGCAATGTGGAAGTATCTCTCTTTTAGGGTTATCTATGTATCCCTTGGTGTGAGTTGCCGTTATGGAATATTAATGAGAAGTTTTATCATTTACTTTCTGCATACTTTATTTTAGTTCGCAATTTCTTTCATGATTGATGATCTTGTTATTAGTATGGGTCACTTTGGGAGCATTAGTAGATCTTTTTGGTTTTGGCAAACTTAGCATTGGTCAATAGTAACAATACTTTGAGACTTAAGTAGAGAGAGGGAAGTACATGTAGATATATTATTCCATGATCTTTCTTTCTTGTTGGCTCATAAGCTTAGTATTCTCAAGTTAAATTATTTGTGCTTCCAAGGAAGATTGCATTATTGTTCTTATCACTTGTATAATTGTTTGTATCCCTCAACTCTTATGCTTGCTACATAACCATGCTAGCCAAAAACCTGTATTGAGAGGGAATGCTTCTCATACATCCAAACCTTGAGCCAAACCATTGCCATTTGTGTCCACCATAACTACCTACTATGTGGTATTTTGCGCCACTCCAAGTAAATACTTCATGTGCTACCTTTAAATTATTCAAAACTTTATTACTCTCATTTTGTGTCACTGTTTATTAGCTCATGAGGGTTATGTAGAGTTTCTCTATCACTCTTGTCAGACAGACTTTCACCATTGGACTAGTGGCATATACATCCGCTTATCCAACAATTTTGCAAAAAGAGCTGGCAAATGGGGTGCCCAGTCCCAATTAATTATAACTTTAACCATTTGATTCTCTTCACATGTTTGCCAATGATTTATCAGAAGCAACTTTCAAAATGCTAAACAATATTAAATAGGCACTCCTCCATGGTATGTGATTGTTGGAAGGCACCCGAGGATTCGGTTAGCCATGGCTTGTGTAAGCAAGGTTGGGAGGAGTGTCATACCAATTTATAAATATGCATGTGTAAACAAAAGAGAGAGAGATGATCTACCCTTGGGTAGAAATAACGTCCTTCATGGGAGCCGCTCTTGAAAGTCTGGTTGACAAGGGGTTAGTGTTTTCTTTACTGCGATTCGTTGACAACGACATACATAGCTCAAACAAATATTTTTATACTCTCTATATGATTTCAAAACTTAAAAAGCTCTAGCACATGATTTCATCCCTGCTTCCCTCTGCGAAGGGCCTATCTTTTACTTTCATGTTGAGTCAGTAAACCTATTCCCTCTATCTCAAGCAAGCATTTGAGTTGTTGTGATTCAACCTTTATATGTTGATAGTTCCAATCATATCTTTTGTGTTTCCTTGTTTAGCACAAAACTTTTATCTGAATGAATATAACTTTGAAGGTTATCAATGACTGTAAGGAGACTGTTATGATTGAGCATGTAAGTTCTGCAATATAAGCTCTGATATAAAGACTCTGCTCGAAAGATAAGTATGATCTGTTAATTGTTCTTTGACCAAGAACTAAAGTTTGCCATCACCAATTATGATTTTCTCTATGCACTTTATTGTGTCTCCCTTTACTCGTTTCAAGTTAAGTTATATGAAGGGAAGTTGCTGTCTAGAATGACTTATGTATTAATAAATGTGATGCTTCTTGTCCGTATTTTGTTTATCGACACTTCACTCCATAAACATGTGGTCTTGTTTACTGAGCTCAGTTTTCGCTTGGGGACAAGCGAGGTCTAAGCTTGGGGGGTTGATACGTCCATTTTGCATCACTATTTTATATCATAATTTACTGTTATTCATTGATATATTTCATATTTAGAGATGATACTTATGTTATTTTACCTATTTTGCATGTTTGATGATTATTGGAGAATTAAACACCGGAGTCAGATTTCTACTGGAAAAAGGGATGTCAAGATACTATATTTCTGAAGATCAATAATTCGAGGAAAACATCCGAAGCTCCTATTTTATCAGATGACGAAGACAACCAAAAGGGGAGGCCAAGGTGGGCCACCATGGGCCCTCACCATGTGGTGGCGCGGCCCACCTTGCCGCGCCGCCACGTGGTGAGGAGCCCCTGGCCCACCTCTGGCAGCCCCTTTCGTGTACATCATCCCCAGGAAACCCTAAGCCACGGGGGGACGTCGAGGAAATATTCCGCCGCCTCCACGAGGCGGAAAACACCAGAGAGAGAAAAGCTCTCCGGCAGGGAGAAATCTGCCGGAGAAATCCCTTCTTGGAGGGGGGAATCGTCGCCATCGTCACCGTCATCGAGCTGGACTTCATTGGGATCATCATCATAATCATCTCCACCGCCAGCACCATCATCTCCGCCGCTCCACTTCGTTCCGCTGTAACATCTAGGGTTGAATCTTGTCTAGTTCATAGGGGAAGCTTTCCCGGTGTTAATTACTCCTTGTGGTTGATGCTATTGAGTGAAACCGTTGAATTAAGGTTTATGTCTAGATTGTTATTCATCATTATATCACCTCTGATCATGTTCCTATGATGTCTTGTGAGTAGTTCGTTTAGTTCTTGAGGACATGGGAGAAGTCTTGATGTTAGTAGTGAATTATGTTGAGTAATATTTATGGTTTGATATTTAAGTTGTGGTGTTATTCTTCTAGTGGTGTCATGTGAACGTCGACTACATGACACTTCACCTTTATGGGCCTAAGGGAATGCATTGTGTATTCGGTTGCCAATTGTGGGGTTGCCGGAGTGACAGAAACCTAAACCCCCGTTGGTATATCGATGCATGAGGGATAGCAGGATCTCAGAGTTTAAGGCTGTGGTTAGATTTATCTTAATTAGTTTCTTGTATTTGCGGATGCTTGCAAGGGGTTTAAACACAAGTATGTATTAGTTCTAGGAAGGGCGGTGCATTAGCATAGGTTCACCCACACAACACTTATCAAAATAATGAAGATTAATCAACTATATGAAGCGAAAGCACTTGACAATATTCCCGTGTGTCCTCAAGAACGTTTGGTCATCATAAGTAAACCTACCGGCTTGTCCTTTGCTGTAGAAAGGATTGGGCCACTCGCTGCAATTATTATTACTGCATTTTATTTACTTGTACTTTATTTATCTGCTATATCAAAAACCCCTAAAAACTTGTCTACTAGTATTTACAGTGAATTCCATATCAAAACTGCTTGTCAACACTTTGCCCCAACTTAACAGTGAGGTTGTCAATCTCACCGGCTTGCTGAAAACAAAGGATTAGACGTATAGTGTGGAAAATGGTGTTTGTTTGCAGAGAATGTAAAAGAACAGTGTTTGCAGTAGGTTGTATTATCAGTGTAAAAGAATGGACCGGGGTCCACAGTTCACTAGTGGTGTCTCTCTATAATAAATAACTGACATGTTGGGTAAACAAATTACAGTTGGGCAATTGATAATATAGAGAAGTGCATAACAATGCATGTACAAGACATGATGATTACTATGAGATTTATTTGGGCATTACAACATGATGCATAGACCGTTATCCAACTGCATCTATGACTAATGATCCACCTTCAGGTTAACATCCGTGTACCCCGTTGGTATTAGGTTGCAAGCAACAGATCATTGCATTAAGTAAAGTGCATAATGTAAGCAATACAATAATCCCCCAGATTAAATGGAGACTGAACCAATTATCTAGCATAAATACTCCCTCTTGGAGTTACAAGCATCAAATTGGCCAAAACATCTACTAGTAACAGAGAGCATGCAAGATCATAAATAACATATATGATAATTGAATAATCAACTTGACATAGTACTCAATATTTATCGGATCCCAGAAAACACAACATGTAGCATTACAATAATATGATCTTGATAGGCAGCTCAGAAGATCTAAACATGATGGCACAAGAGGAGAAGACAACCATCTAGCTACTGCTATGGATCCATAGTCCAAGGATGAACTACTCACGCATCACTCCGGAGGCAGGCATGGTGATGTAGAGCCCTCCGGTGATGATTCCCCTCTCCGGAGGCAGGCATGGTGATGCGCCGCCACGTGGTGTGGCCGCATGCTCTGTCCCCTTCGTGTCTCCTTCGGACTCCGTGTATGTGACAGAAAAATAGGGTCCTGGAATTTTGTTTCGTCCAATTCCGAGAATATTTTCAGAACAGCTTTTCTGAAATACAAAAACAGCAGAAAACATGAACTGGCACTGTGCATCTTGTTAATAGGTTAATCCCAATAAATGCATAAAAATGCTATAAAGTGTAAATAAAACATGTAGCAATTAGTATAATGTAAGCATGGAATATCAGAAATTATGGATACGTTGGAGACGTATCAATGAGTACAAGAACAAGAACAACTGAGTCATGTCCAGTGTCGCTCATCGCGTTGACTGAGACAGATTCGATGTCACCAAAATTGCCGATGAAGGAAAAACATTTCGTTGCACGTAAAGTCATCAAGTGGTGATTGCCTTTTCAAGATGGGTGAGAGATGTGCCTGTGTGGTATGTCCAGGCCTATATGAGCCAAGCTATTAATTGAACATGTAAGCTGAAGAACAGAGGAATCTCAATTCTCCTCCTATCTCTCTCCTTTGTCTTCCTCCTCAAGTCTTGTAGCTTCACCCACATCACATTTCTGGCAATCATATCAGGGCAACGGGATACTACACTTGGTATCAGATTCAGTCGGTACTTGGGTAAGTGGGAAGGGGATACGAGGCTTCGGCCCGCCATCGCGTACAGGCATGGCTCCGCTAAATATGACCACACGGGCCAAAAGGCGGTTGGGAAGGCGGAGGAGCAGTCACCGAGGGGAGGGGATCGATGTCGCGGTGAAAATTCCATGACGAGTTAACACATGTTTCAGGTTTGAAGCATGAACACTATCCTCTGTCAGATGGACCGTCAACGGTCTGGAGTCTCGGACTTGGACACTGGATGAATAACGGAATTGCTTTGCACCCGACACTAGCTGCTCGATGAATAATACTAGACCGCATTAGTGTCGGGAGGTGGATGGGTTAGGTGTCTGGCAGTCTTGTCTCAACCAAAAGTCGCTAGCGAGATTATCTGATTAGTACCATGCACACGTGGGCGCTAATTTTTTTTTAATAATACATTTTTTTACAGAAATTTGATAAATATTACGCATTTTGCATAAATTACACAAATAATACGGCATCGGCCCAGGCTAAGCCGACAGGCACTAATCGGCCCAGGCCTGGCCGATTAGTACTTATCGGCCCAGGCCTGGCCGATAAGTGCCCACTGGGCTGTACCCTGATTAGTACCTTATCGGCCAGGCCTGGGCCGATTAGTACCTTATCGGCCAGGCCTGGGCCGATAAGTACTAATCGGCCAGACCTGGGCCGATTAGTCCCTGTCGGCTTAGCCTGGGCCGAGGCCGTATTATTTCTGAAATTTTGTGATTTTGCGTAATATTTTTCGAATTTAATTAAAAAAACGTATTATTAAAAAAAAATTAGCCACGTGAGCGGCGGCCGGGATTGACTGAATTTGTTCACTAATTTCTCGGACTACTCACGCACTCAAACGGATAGGGAGAGTCGACAGCCAAACCTATTTATAAGGTAACACGGCATCGTCAATTCGTCATAGATTAGCGCTTACGCTGCTACTTACATATTGTACAGTACTGTCACTAACCTAATTAACTTGCCACGAGTGCAAGCAAAATATGCTAAAGTGGGACGGACCGTACTAATTACTGGCCCCTACCAGGCTACCACAACCGTGTGGGTCCTGTTTTACCTATCCGTGGACCCACACTTCACGCCATAAAAGGCCACCGTGTCATTTTGTATGGATGCCCTGCATGACTGCATCGTTCTAATATAATTGACCCTCTAGGTTTGCTTTAAGTAAAGTCTCGTTAAGTTTGATCAGATTTAAAGAAATATGTGTTGATATATACAGTGCTAAATCCACATAATATAAAAATATCTTGTACTGCGGATCTAACTAAAACTAAATTTGAGTTTTATATATTATTCTATAAACTTGGTCAAAATTAAACTATTTTGACTTAGAACAATTCTAGAACGTTAGTTTGTTTCATGCATCTCTTCTCTTTGTTCGTCACTTTGTTTGGGGCGACTAAAATCTATGGATGTTTTTCACATATTTTCGATCGTTATGTATTTCTATTTCTGTAACATTTGTTCAAACAAAATTCATGCCTTGTTGTTTCTTCACCATCTTGACCACTAACTGTAAGTTCTTTTTTCGTGTTTACATCTAATATATTGCAAACAAACAACTAAAATACTCCCTCCGATCCATATTAGTGGGCATAGCTTTGTCTAAATTCATATGTATCTAGTTAAGTATTTAGACTAGATACATGTGTATCTAGACAAAGTTGTGCCCACTAATATGGATCGGAGGTAGTAGTTATTTCTCTGCCATTTTTGACACTAGCTAGCCCAAGATATATATTGTTAAATGTACACCTCACTTTTCAGGCACCGATAAACAATGCCATTTTTCACCTTTCTTCGGTCTTGGGCTCTTGGCCATGTATACTAGTGAGAACCAGTTATATGGATACCAAAGAGTCACACTAACTACAGATCACATTCATGTAAATTTCATATCTATTGCTGATACGTTTAGGTTAGATTGGATAATCATGTATATAGCCATCCACAATAATAACGTTTCCGAGTGGCATTGATCGATCCGAGTGAAACTAGCTACTAGAGTTGGCCGACTAGCTGCGCCGTTTTCACTATCACCTTTTTTTTCCATAGTATAGATAGTTGGCATCCCAAGTTTTTCTTTGGAAGTAAAGTAAAGCGCACATGTTTAAAGAACATAAGCGTGTCTCATCTTTTCACACATGCACACTGGTTGGTCCCAAATTAGACGTTTAGCATAACTAGTTCTACCACTCAAATAGTTGCCACGCGTGCAGGCCGAAATATCCTAAAGTGGCCTTGACCGTACAGACCCCTTTCACTACCTTGTGGGTCCCATTCTACCTTCCACCACCATGACTTCCAGCCACGCCCACTGAGTGCTATAAAAACACATACAAGCACATACAAGCACGGTCAGAGTCAAACCTAAGCAAAGTAGAGACAGAGTCGAAGAGTCCACACACAGAACTGCCACTCACTTATTTCTGGAAACCCCCCTCGTGCTACAGTGCAGAGAGGCGACGAGGAGGCGACTCCGTGCCGTCCGAAGCTGCCGGCGTATCTGGTGGATTTCCCACCCTCCGATGGTCGCTCCGGCGGCGGGAGGCTGGGGAATCCCCAGATCTGCGCTCCGGCGTGTAGCTTGAGGGGTGCGGGCGGCGTGGCCGTGGCGGGAAGGGCGGCGCCGTCGCGCTGTGGTGCTCTGCGGCTTCCCCTCCTTCAGCGTCGTCTCCGGCGGGCTGGTGGGCCGCAGGTACGTCCTCGCTCAACCGAGGCTTCCTCCGGCGTCAGTGGAGCTTGTGAAGTGGCGAAGGAGGCCGGGATCCAGATCTTCTGGGTCGTCCAGATCTGCGGCGTCGTCGGCGTCGGATCTTGGCGATGGCGTGTTCTGGCGGTCGGCCAGCCTCATCTTCTCCGTCAAGACCCAGGCGGTGGACTGAAGACGGCGACCTCGTCGGCGGCTTCCTGGCCGCGGTTCGTTGCAGATCGCCGGATCGAGGAGTTCGGCGGCAGCGCGCGGCTGGCGGTCACCGTGGTGAGGCGGCGGCGGTGGAGCTGGAATCTCAAGTTTAGGTTTGTTTTTCCAATTTCTGAGGTTGTACTGCCAGTTCTGTGTTCTTGATCTGTGTCCCATGTACTCAAAAAAAAAAAAGAGTCGAAGAGTCCACACAGCATCGCAGCAGCAGAGCACCATGCGCGCTCCGGCGAGCCTCCTGCACCGCACGGCGGCCACCGTGGCCGCCGGTGAGCCGTCCTCCTCGCCAGCAGCGCGCTCTACTCCGGAGCAGCAGCAGACGGCGCCGACGATGGCGGTGGACTCGAACATGGTGGTCATCCTCGCATCGCTGCTGTGCGCTCTCGTCTGCGTCCTCGGGCTTGCGCTTGTCTCTCGCTGCGCCTGCCGCCGACGTCGAACATCTAGCTCCTCGGACCACTCCCCTCCACCGAAGGGCCTCAAGAAGAAGGCCATCGACGCGCTCCCCACCGTCTCCTTCACGGCCTCAGCTTCTCCACCGGGATCATCACCACCGGCGGCAACAGTGGCGTGGTCATCGGCGTCGGAGTGCGCAATATGCTTGGTGGAGTTCGTGGAGGGGGAGGGCCTGCGTGTGCTCCCCCGGTGCGGCCATGGCTTCCACGTGACATGCATCGACGCCTGGCTCCGGACCCACGCCACATGCCCCTCCTGTCGTGCCGCCATCGTCGCTGTGGAGACTGCGAAGCCTGCACCGGCGCCGGCAGCGCCAACCGTGGTGGTGGTTGTGGCAGGTGGAGGAAGCAGGTGCGGGAGGTGCGGCGAGGTGGCCGCGCCGGCCAGTGGTGGGGATGCGGCGTTCTTGCCTTAGCTTCTGTTCTCCATCTTCAGATTTTTAGGACGTGTCGTCATTTTACTAGCAATTTGTTAATTAGGTTTGTAGTGCTTCATTTTCTTTCACCTTCTGCTAGCTTTTCAAGTCCCCGTCGATCCAGTATTCCATTGTATCTGGTCAAGTTTTGTAGCTCATGGTCCGTAAAGAAAAAGTTGTGATAGTTAAGTCAATTTTTTTTATCTCGAAGGAATCTGCATGCACATCATTTTCGATTTGCTTTCGGTGCTCACTATACTATGAAGCTGCACACAGCCGATCGATTAATCTTAGCTTCAGTCTCTATCGGAATCGATTCGCGGTTCAACATGATAGCTGCTCGATCGATGCAGATCGATTCAAGGACGATTCGATTAGAAGTGGAGCGGCCACAAAGAAAGAAAGGATTCAGTCCCCATATCTGCAAATCGTGAGGCCGGAAACTGTCTTTTGCTCCCGGGCACAAGTGCTCATGCCACTTAAAAATATTCGCAAATTATATTTATGAGTTTAATTTTTTTGAAAAAATACGGATGTAGCCAATGATATATCCCACGAATGTGCATATTTGCAATTTGAGATACATTATATTTTGGGCTACACAAAAATAAAAAATATGATAGAATTTAGATATTTTAAAATATGCATATACTTGGATTCACAGTTTTGTGATTTTTGTGTTCCTCAAAATACATGTGTGTATAGTATGCTGCATCTGCAGCTATGGCCGGGTCATGTTCAGATCATCAAAGTTTGCTGCATCTGCAGCTATGGCCGGGTCATGTTCAGATCATCAAAGGGCGCGGCAATCGTCAGTGGGTTTTGGCTTTGACTGTGCCTGCTTCGATCCCTCCGTCCGATTTGACAGCCAACGGTCAGGATTCTCGTCTCAAGGTAATTAATAGCTGGCTGGCATGCACACGTGCTGCATCTTGCATACGTAGCTGCTGGAATGCAGGTGCACTACTGAATTAACGTGGACGCATGAGAGGTTGATAGTGGGAGTAGACGGCCGGCCAGTCGGCGGATTTATACTTAGTTGTTTGACTCTTGACCAATAATCAAACACCTATCATCTTGCGCCGGAAATGAAGCGGCCCGGAAAAAGTTTGGATCAAAAGCGGCGAACTGATCAGTTGATTAGGGGTATGTAGCTTTGCCTTAACTTACGAAATCGTCTTCACACTAGCTCCGAAAACGAAATAGTGTGAGCCGCACTACCTCTGGATGGGAGATGATACATATCTTAATTAGTGAGTGTTGTATAAATTAGTCAATTATCTCCTTCTTTTGCCATCAATCGCACTTTTGATAAAATCTTGTCGATCGAGCGGACATGCATGCATATTTTTTGCTGAGCTGATTGGCATCCATGCGCAACTCTTGTTGACTCAACTCGGTTTTGGTTTGTGCCACCTCCTCGGTCCAGGCTGGCCGGGAAAAAAAAGTTAGAGTACAATAATCATGCTATGTTAAGTTCGATTTTGAGAGAGTATTACAAGTTTACAACATGGGTATCACTAGTTCCATTCATAGCATGGTGATGCGATCCGTAGTTCTATCAACTGGTAGCGGATAATCTGTATTATATGGCATTCGAATTCGAGAAATTGAAAATGGAAGTGGTAAATATTCGAATCCGAACAAAATAAATATGGAAATGGTAAATATCTCGATTCGTTTTTACAAATACAAAACAAATGTGGTATTGAATTCTGAACTAAATATGGATATGGAAATGGATATATCCGTATCTAATCAACCAACCTAAAAGAGCACGAAAGTGGTCGAATATATTTATCAGTGGTTGAACTTTACAATATTGTGTATTATATAGCTATATCACTATACCGTTTTATAGTAGACTCGTTACGTTATAAGAAACAAGTCTATTATTCTCTTGTCGTATCCGTTCTGAATAGAGAAAATATCTGATTCACATCCGTATTCGAGTAAAATCCGCTCCGTATCTGTATCCGACAACATCCATATTTGAATTTGTATTCGTTTTGAAAATATGAAAACGGACGTACTATCCTATCCGTTTCCACCCCTAAGTTCTATGCATATACCGAACTATCCTGTTAATTTCTTTTGAGGGAAAGCATCACCCTTTATTACGATCATAACCTAGACCCCATCACCCATGCATCGGACGGCTCCCTAATAATTCTAATCCAGGAAAACCTAGAGCGCCATTCTGCTCCAACTCTCCTATCGCCCCGCCGCCGTTCTGCTCCATCGATCCTTGTCCGCCGCGGCGTCAGCTTCGATGAGTGGCGTCGGCGTCGGTCGGCGGTTCGTGAACCTGGGGGTGCTTAACAATTTTAAGAGATTTTATTGGCTGCGGCGCCTGGACCTCGCCAAGGTCGACCTGTTTTACCGGACGGCAGAAGCAGCAGCCGCGCATAGCAAGGCGGTGCCGACACTGACGCTCGCCCAAGCCAATGCGATCTACAGAAGAAGAAGTTGCAACACTGATCTGAAGGCGGCAGAGGCGGCGGCGCCCAAGATCAAGCGGATGCCACCACCCGTGCTCGCAACGAGGCCACCGGCGGGCTACCAGCCGGGCTTCCGGACCGTTCATTTCTTCCCGACTGCTTTAGAAAACAAGGTGTTCGTCTGTGTCCGCGCCAACCGCGTCTTCCGCTTCGACACCGATGATGCCTGCGTCATCACCATGCCGAGCCTACACGAGCGCAAGGACAAGCCGCTGGCCATCTCCGTCCCTCCCACCACCTCACACGTCGATGATGGCCAGGACTCGGGCGACCTCTACATCATCGATCGCCTCCTCAAGCCGGACAATAAGGCGATGGTGGCACAGTTCGAGGCCCTCGTGTGGAGGAGCAACCAGCGGTGGGGGAGCAAGCGCTGGCACTGCGACATTCTCCCGCTGCCGCCCGCCATTGCCCACCACTAGGAAGCCTTCGTCTCCGCGGCCGCCCTCGTCGGGAGCGACACAATCTGCTTCTCCATTTCAGGGCCACAAGGCGATGGCACCTACTGCTTCCACACGGTGACCCGCGAGTGGAGCAAGGCCGGCGATTGGCTCATGCCCTTCAATGGTAAGGCGGAGTTTGTCCCAGAGCTAGGGCTCTGGTTCGGTGTCTCAGGCTGCAGCTCGCACCTCCCTTGCGCCGTTGACCTCTCCGGCGTCGTCAGCGGGCAGGAGCCGCCAGACAAGGCATTGACGGTCTGGGCCGATGAAGACCTGCCAGAGGAGTGGCATCCCAGGGCATTGTTCGACACCAAGGTCATCAGCCTCGGCTCGGGGAGATTCTTCGTCGCTAGCTTCTTCTGTACCATGAGATTCAACAGGTACGTCGACGCGATGTGTACTGCCAAGGAATTTGCCGTCTTCACTGGTATGGAGGTAGCGTACGATGACGACAAAGGAAGCGGCAAAGATAAGGATGGCACCGAGAGCAATGGATCCAGCAGCGGAGGAAAGGGAATGCCTGGCCTTCGTATGATTAAGCACAAATCCAGTCGTTACATGTTTAACTTACGGAACATGATCGAGCATGTGCTCTAATTCAGTAAGTCATTCTGAGGCAAATGTACGTACATTGTTGTTTAAGGCGGGGCATGGTGTAGATTATCAATAATAGTAGTATCATACATATGTACAGTACATAGTACCCTCAATGCGAATGTGAACTGCAACGTTAGAAGAAATTGGCTGATGCTCAGTAAGGCACTTGTTGAAACTTATGATTGATCTGATCGACTACTTTTTTCAACACGACTGGTAAAAGGTGTCCCCAGCGGCGGAGCCACGTTGTCACAAAATAATGTAGGCTAGAGAAATAATCCATTTTCTTCTATTGTAAAGAAAACGTATGAGATCCCTATGGTCATGCGTGATGACCTTTACTGGTCGCGGGACTTTTTCCCTATTCGAATAAATCTGCGGGGACAATTCAATCTTCTCGTGATCCAGCCCAAGGACCTAACCGAGAAGGCTCCCTGTCGACCGTGCGAGCGGTTGTGCGCTCCGCGTGACGCGCAGGGGGCGTGGGTCCCACCCACGTTCGCCTCCTTCTCCTTCCTTTTTCCCCGTTCCTCCCACGTCTTCCTCCCGAGACAGCGTCCTTCTCCTTCCTCTTTTCTCGTTCCTCCCCAATTCTTCCTCCTGTGTCCTATCCTTTATGGATTCCGACGAGCCAGGCCGAGTCGGAGCTGCCGGAGGCGCGGCTGGGCCGCGGCGGAGGCGGCTCTAGCGAGGAGAAAACATCGGTGGGGGGTGCAGGTCGAGGGGGGGGGGGGGGGGGGAGACCGAAGGAAGCGCCGCCGCATCTTCGATTCCGGCGAGTCGACGCCAGGCCGAGCCGGAGTCGCCGGAGCCGCGGCGGAGGCGACGACGGCGAGGAGAAAACTTTGGTGGGGGGGTGCAGGTCGGGGGGGGGGGGAATCGAAGGAAGTACCGCCGCATCTTCTTCTCCGGCGAGTCGACGGCCAGGCCGAGCCGGAGTCGCTGGAGGCGCGGCCGGCCGCGGCGGAGGCGGCGACGGCGAGGATGGACTTATCGAGGTGGGTGCTGGGTCGGGGGCAAAAACCGAGGGATGCTGTCGAGGTGTGCCCTCGGCAAGTCCCAAGGTTGCTATACCTAGGGTTGATTGTGTGGTAGAGAACGCGTAGTATCGGTGGAATCGAGGGCTGACAAGCTGGATTTACCCAGGTTCAGGGCCCTCGAGTGAGGTAAAACCCCTACTTCCTGCCTGTCTGTATTTATGGTATGAATATGAGGGTTACAAGGGTTCGGCGAGTTGCTGGTCTCGTCGAGGTTTTGGTGGCTATCAATTGCTCCTCCTTGATCGATCACCCTCCCAGCCTTTATATAGGAGGCTGGGTCTCGGGAAACATAACCGACCAAGATTACATATTATGGAAAGTCTTAACCGACTATGATTTAATCTAACTTGGGAAGTACTCTTCGTCTTGGGCCTCTCTTTGCGGGCTTCGATTAGTTCTTGGGCTTCTTTGATCATCACGTGCACCAGGTACCTTCATGTTGGGGTACCCGCAGAGTATAACCTCGTCATTAGCCCCCGAGTACTTGCTTGACTCGAAGAATCAAGCATGTGATCCCTTCATCGTGCACGTCATAGTCTTCTGCTTTTGTACTTCTGATCCGATATAATTCTTCTAGCTTTAATTTATTTCGATTGTATGTGTATGCAAGTTAAGGGATACTAGTCGTCAACCCGTGCATTCGCACGGGCTAGTATTTAGAATTTCTTAACATATATATACGCTATGTTTTTTTTTTAATTTAATTATTACTCAAATGTGAGACCTATAGTTTGATATTTTATCCTCTGTACTATTGTAAAGTCTCACGATTATAAGTAAATTAAACTCCATTACATTGTTTGACAACTTATCCAAACTCTTAAACACACTAATACAATTAGACGGTAATGTTAAATATTTATTCGTATATAAGATTTACACATGGATTCTTTTGTCCAACAGACTGCGCTAGAATCGAGGGTAGCTCGCCATCTATGCAATTATGTTTAAAACTTGATAGTGTCTCTACACATATTTCTCATCTCCTTTTTTATTGTCTCAATTGTTCAAAGTCATTGTAGAATATTATTTATGAATTAACATATCATGACAAATTTTCGGAGCATGTATTAATGTTCGTGAAACAAAGACCATATATATGTTCAACTGATTTCGCAAGAACAACGTACCTTGCATCTCATCCAGATTTTTTTTAGCATAAGCTAACATTCAAATATAAATTTTCCACTTCATTGCCGTGTCAAGAGTTTTTATTTCAGACTTTAATAAAAATCTTTTGAATCTGGACCCTGCCGAAAACAAAACATATACCGTAGCTAGCTATATATATTCCAAAAATTAAATCAGTTTGCGATCTTGATCTGCTACAGGACAACCCATATGGATGATGTTTGTTTTCCATTGGCTGAACAACAGTAATTCTTTACAGCAAGAGGATCTTCCGGTGTTATTTGTGTACATATTTGATGTCAGGAGACAACGTAAGAGATAAAATAAAATTTTATAAAGTTATAATACTGTAAGCCGGATCTCAAATGAGTACTGGATTATTTGTGGTATACAAACAGATAAAATAGGCATGGAAACACATGGGTTAGTAGCATACAGACAAATTTATAATTTAGACATTGGTAAAATTAATATCTAAACAGGGAGAATGTATAAACATGGAACAACGTCCCTCGACTGAGAATATGCATTACCATACGCTTACACATGCATCTGCTGGAGAACCGTTCTATATGTGTATGCATGTAGCTACAGTTGGAAACATGCAATTCCGGGCACTATTTGTATAAACACCAATGCAATGATGCTGGCAACTCAAGTAATCAAAAATATTATGGCGACTGCGAGAAAAAACATATTAACATATGATGAGGAAAATGAATCTCATTCGGCTCGATCTCCTTGCCCGTCCACACCACATGAGCCGCCATTATTGAAATTCCTGGTGCTATAGTTATATGTGGGAAATTATGAATGTGTGCAAAAAGATCACTACCTCCAATAGTTTCGGATATTATTTAACTTGGAGTTACCGAAAACACAAATATTTATGTAAATAGTGCACGTGAAGCCTTCTGTGGAGAAAAGGGAGACCCGGCGAAGAGAAAAGGGAGACATAACATAGTTAGATGAGAAAACACCTTTATTACATGAAAAAAAATAAGTGAGGCGGTAGAATTAGAAAAACGATCTCGGCCGTTATTACTTACACCTAGAAAATAGATGGCTACATTCATTTTACTAATAAATCAGATAAAAACTTCTGGTATATGACGATAATATTTCTTTTGCAGTCCACCCTTGTTCTATTCACTGTCTAGCCTCATCCAGATTTATATATTTATTGCTTCAATATTTATAGTAGATAATTTTTAATGATAAAACGAAATTGAATACTTCAGGAGAAAATATGTGGACAAACATAGATGAATTTTCTAATTTATTTATGCCTTACTATACATAATTACATGAAATATTTATCTCATATAATTTTTGCTCCAGAAAGATTGGAAATATTTCACCTGCTTAAAATCCTGACATGGTACTTTCAGCAAACAAAACAAAAACGCCTGGCATGCAAATAAAAACACGGTTCCAATTTTACCCATCTACACTTGTATACAACTTCAAGCTATTAACTATGGCTCCATATACTCTTCCGCACAATACTCTATATGTACCTTACAATATTACACGTATGTCTGATTCATTGTGCATGCAACATGGAGAGTGGTGATATCTTAATTAACAATTTATCTTGAAATTAACTAAATTCCCTCTAATGAGTAGTATATACATATTGGAGGAAGAGGGGGGCATGGTAAAAATAATTGCAAACACGCATGTTACAGCTCATACCAGACCGTGAGGAGGCAATAATTATTCGGAATAAGGATGAAGCATACCTGATGCATGTAGACATGGTACATCCTATTGAGGACACAAAATAATCAATTGGATGGTGAATCTCGTCGGGTAACTCCATCCAGCCATGCATGAGACCTGCGCGCTTGCATGCAAACCTGCTGCATACACAGACAATCAGTGGCAGCTGGGCTGGTAATCGATCGAGAAATAGAAGCCGCCGTCGGGTAAACCGTCCCGCAGTTGTGACCAAGCTCCTGGCAGACTGGCATAACGTGTCAATGATCAACCCAAGATTAATAGAGTTGCAGTTTGCGCGCTCGTAAATACCTCAGCAAAATCTGATACTTCCGCCTACTAATTTAGCATATGCATGAACGAATCAACCTGGGTGAATAAACTACTCGCGGGCGGCGTGGGAGTTTTGAAAGAGCAGGCGAAACAGCCTGACTTGATTGAGATCGATCAGATAACCCTAATCACGTTTAAAGCTTGCGATCTCTTTTCTTTTTTTCGGTGCAAGACTTCTAGCGTGTGCGCAAAGGAGTTTTTGATCGCTTATTTAATCTCAACCGTAAAGAGAGATCCTAAGGTTATTTTTACGTGGTTTTCTAGGATTAACGTGGGGGCTTCTACGGTGGCTCCAATTAGTAAATATAAGATTGACATAGTAGGCCTGATTCACTCGAAAATCGAGTTCAGTTAACTGCTCATTTGGGCAAAACCTTACTAGTCTTCAGTCAGACTCGAGTCCCTGGACCCGAGCCTGGAACGCAGTCGAAAGTTTTTGCCTAGGGATATTGACATAGTAGGCCCGATTCACTCGAAAATCGAGCTCAGTTAACCGCACATTCGGGCGAAACCATACTAGCCTTCAATCAAATTCGAGTCCCCGGACTCGAACCTGGAACACTTTTGAAACTTTTGCCTAGGGATATTGACATAGTAGGCCTGATTCACTCGAAAATCGAGCTCAGTTAACCGCACATTCGGGCGAAACCATACTAGCCTTCAATCAGATTCGAGTCCCCGGACTCGAATCTGGAACACTTTTGAAACTTTTGCCTAGGGATATTGACATAGTAGGCCTGATTCACTCGAAAATCGAGCTCAGTTAACCGCACATTCGGCGAAACCATACTAGCCTTCAATCAGGTTCGAGTCCCCGGACTCGAAGCTGGAACATACTGGACAGTCTCGACTCAGTCCGTTGTAGGTCTTACTGATTCGTTCTGCAGTTTAACTTTTGATACCTAACGCGTCCGTCAGGATTTTCATCATGTCTGTTGACATGGAAAATTTCAAGGGAAAACACTGTTGGAGCGTCCCTCGGCCCAGCTCGATTGCTCGGCGGGTCTTACCTTTGCATTTGCGTATGCAGCATCCGAAACATCTGCGATTGACATAGTCCGGGAATTTACGAAGTATGATTCTTTGATTTGTGAAGTACTTAATGCATTTAATCGAGTCTGTAGTCGAGTGAATTTCTTACCTTGTTTTGAAATCTATGGGAGCGCGACAGCGCTCCCATGGGAGTAGCCCACGAGATTGTGGTTTATTGTCTTGCAATAGAGGACAATCTCAAATCATCCCTCTATACTGCTTTGGCCAATCGAAATTTTTTGCTTTTTGAAATCTATGGGAGCGCGACAGCGCTCCCATGGGAGTAGCCTCCGAGATTATGCTTTACTTCATTTGGAGTAGAGGATAATCTCAATAATTTTGCTTCTTTTCGACAAATCACAAGACATTTTTGATGCGCTCCCATGGGAGTATTTTTGCCAGTCAAATCCTTTTGCCGATTGTAATCTTGAATCTTGTGTCGATTGTAGTCTTGAATCGTGTGTCGATTGTAGTCTTGAATCCATTACTTGAACGTGGATGCTGTCTTCTGACGTCATTCGTGACATCTTAGACGTGCGTTTGCTGTTTTGACAAGACGTTCCTGTGTGAGCCCAATGTTCAGAGTTTTGATCGTAGAGGACGCCGTTTTAGTTTTGACTCGACTGATTGTGGTATAATCGGGGCAGTCCTCGGGTATTCATTTTTATTTCTATATATTTTGCTAACACTTCTGTGTTTTTGATTTGTGCCAGTTCCCGAGTTTATCGAGTGGGTTTGTGTTTCCTGTTTGACTCAGCCCCCGAGCATGTCGAGTGGGCTTAAGTTGTCTGTTTGACCCAGCCTCCGAACCTATCGAGTGGGTTTTTTTGGGTTTTCTGCTTGACCCAGCCCCCGAGTCTGTCGAGTGGGGTTTGGGTTTTCTATTTGACTCAGCCCTCGAGTATGTCGAGTGGGCTGCAAGTCTTGTGTTTGCGAATTTTTGAGCTAGAATTTTGATGCTTATGTTTTTATGCTCGAGCCCCGAGTGTTTGAGTGGGGTAAAGGCATATATGAGAAATATGGAGGAACATGTATCTTTATTCGAAATATGTGTTCGATCAGCAAGCCGCCTCATTAAAAACCTTCCAGTTCCCTTAGGTACCCTGGTAAGGGAAAAGAGTGCGTCTGAAACCTGCTGGTTCTTTGACATTATGCGCTATTACATATGAGGTTAAGAGATCTATGCATAGAACCGACGCAGGTGCCCACGTTCCATGGGTTTGATGCTACTTCGCCCGTCTTTGCGTTCTTCAATCGATAGGCTCCTCCTTCGATGACTTCTGTGACGATGTAAGGTCCTTCCCATGGTGATGCAAGTTTATGGACTTTCTTCTGTTTCTCCCGCAGCACCAAGTCTCCCACCATGAAGGACCGTGTGCGTAATCGACGACTATGGTAGTTGCGGAGGTCTTGTTGATAAACGGCTGTTCGTGCCAAAGCCGTATTGCGTGCTTCTTCCAGCAAATCGGCTGCGTCTTCGAGTGCCTTGTTCGCGTCGTTTTCTTCATATGCTTCCACCCGTGGTGCATTAAACTTGACGTCGGATGGTAACACTGCTTCCGCACCATAGACCATGAAGAACGGTGTGTACTGTGTGGAGGCGTTTGGGGTGGTCCTTAAGCTCCATAGTACTGATGGAGTTCATCTACCCATGCACCCGCGGCCCTTTTGAGTGGTACTAAGAGTCTCTTTTTGATGCCACTGCATACGAGTCCATTGGCCTTTTCGACTGTCCATTGGATTGTGGATGTGCCACAGAGGCGTAGTTTAGTTTGATGTTTTGTTCCTTGCAAAAGGATTTGAACTCTTCCGCCGTGAAGTTTGTACCATTATCAGTTATGATGCTATCCATTACTCCAAATCGATACATGATCGATTGTATGAAACGAACTGCCGTAGAAGCTGTTGAGCTTGTGATGGGGATAGCTTCGATCCATTTGGTGAACTTGTCGACTGCCACTAGTAAGTGAGTATGACCTCCTTTTGATGATTTTTTCAGTGGTCCCACCATGTCAAGTCCCCATTGGGCAAAAGGCCATGCTAATGGTATGGTTTTTAGCGCGATGCGGGTGCATGTGGCTTGGAAGCGAACTTCTGGCAACCAATGCATCTTTTGACTATGTCCTCTGCGTCCCTTAGCGCTGTAGGCCAGTAAAACCCTGCTCGGAAGGCTTTGGCTACGAGTGATCGACTGGCTGGTGCCCGCAGTACCTGCATGAATGTCCCGAAGGAGATCCTTGCCATCTTCGAGTGCAATGCATCTTTGGAACATACCTGAGTGCTGTTTGTACAACTCACCGTTTATGATGGTGTATGCTTTTGCTCGTCGAGTGACGCGTCTGGCCTCGTTTGTATCTTCTGGTAGTTCATTGCGAAGTATGTATGCGAGAAAAGGTTGAGTCCATATTGGCTCAATGAGAAGTACCTCAATCGGAGGATCCTCTGTGCTTGGCGCTTTGCTCTTGTCTGTAGCTGCTGTCGTGGTCGATGGCCGTTTGTCGATTGACCTATGCTCTATTCGTTCAAAGAAAACACCCGGCGGGACTGGTGCTTTTGTGGAAGCAATGTTGGCTAATTTGTCAGCCTCTTCATTGCTTTCTCTCCCTACGTGTCGTAGTTCGCAGCCATCGAAGCTGCCCTCCATTATGTTGTACAAATCCCGATAAGCGATCATGTTGTCTGCGATTGCATCACAGGCCTTCATTGTTTGCTGCACAACTAAGTTAGAGTCGCCATAAATCATTAGTCGAGTGCATCCCATGGCTTTTGCCATGCGCATGCCATGGATTAGACCTTCGTATTCGGCCTCGTTATTTGATGGGAACTCGAAACCCATTTGCAAGATATAGCGCAGTTTGTCGCCTTTTGGTGATATGAGTATGACGCCCGCTCCTGCTCCTTCATTCTTTTTGGACCCATCGAAATACATGGTCCAGGAATTTGATACGTCAGGTACCCCTGGCAATTGAGCTTCTACCCACTCGGTGTGAAAATCGGGTAGGACTTGTGATTTGATGGCTTTCGGGTGTTCGTACTTGATTCCTAGTGGTCCCAGCTCGATGAGCCATTTTGCTACTCGCCCGTTGCGTTGGGGTTTGTGAGGACGTCTCCAATCGCTGATTTATTGACCACCGTTATCGGGTGTTCTGTGAAGTAGTGCGCCAGCTTTCTGATGTCATAAATACGGCGTACGCCAATTTCTGATATTGCGGGTACCGCTGTTTGGACGGGGAAAGAACTTCACTTACGTAATATACTGGCCTCTGTATGCTTTGACTGTCCTTCTTCCATGCGGTCAACCACCAGCACGGTGCTGACCACTCGATTGGTGGCTGAGATGTATAGGTAGAGTGGCTCATTTTCCTTAGGTGCTACGAGGATTGGCGGACTTGTGAGCATCTTTTTGAGTTCGAGGAAAGCTGCTTCAGCTTCATCCGTCCACTCGAACTTGTCTGCTTTCTTCATCAATTTGTAAAATGGAAGTGCTTTTTCGCCTAGTTTGCTGATGAATCGACTGAGTGCTGCTACTCGACCAGCTAGCTGCTGTACCTCATGGAGTTTGGTAGGTCTCTTCATTGTGAGTATAGCTTGTATCTTTTCTGGGTCTGCTTCGATTCCACGTGCAGATATCAAATAACCCAAGAGTTGTCCAGCTGGGACACCGAAGGTGCATTTCTTTGGGTTAAGCTTGATGTTATATCGATTGAGATTCTTGAATGTCTCCGTAGATCACTGATTAATGTGTCCTCCTTTTCAGTCTTGATGACGATGTCGTCGACGTAGACCTGAACATTGCGTCCTATCTGTTCTTGTAGACAGTTTTGCATCATGCGCTGGTAGGTTGCACCTGCGTTTTTGAGCCCGAAAGGCATGGTTGTGTAGCAGTAGACCCCGAGTGGGGTTATGAATGCTTTTGTCTTCGTCTTCTTCTTCATCCGAATTTGATGGTATCCTGAATATGCATCCAAAAATGATAACCGAGCGCATCCTGCTGTTGAGTCGATGATCTGATCGATTCGTGGTAATGGAAAGTGATCTTTTGGACAGCATTTGTTTAGGGCTGTAAAATCTACACACATCCGCAGGGTGTCGAGTGCTTCTTTTCGACCAGTACAGGGTTAGCAACCCAGTCTGCCTTTTTGATTTCTCGAATGAACTTTGCAGCAAGTAACCTGTCAACTTCTGCCTCGATTGCACCTCTTTTGGGATCGGAGACACGGCGCATAGTTTGCTTGACTGGTCTAGATCCTGGCTTGAGTTGTAGAGAATGCTCGGCGAACTCTCTGGGGACACCTGGCATATCAGCTGGGCACCATGCAAATATTTCCCAGTTTTCACGGAGAAATTCAACGAGCGCATTTTCCTGTTCGCTGGTAAGACTCGATGATATGTTGACCGTTTTTGAGGGATCAGTCGGGTGCACTTGATGCTTCTTGTGTCGTTGGTAGCATTGAATTCTCTGTCGGATGCCAACCTCTTGTGTTCCGGCAGAAGTGTGCGGTCGTTAGAAACCTCGAGTTTGGCGATGTATGTTCCATCCCATACATCTCGGAGATTTTGTTGAAGTCACGGTCGCATGAATCTGACCTCTGAAAGTTCCGTTGACTGTGATGACTCCTTTTGGCCCTGGCATTTTGAGCTGGAGGTAGGCGTAGTGTGGAGCCATGAATCGAGCGAAAGGGCGCCCAAGTATTGCATGTATTGTGACTTCCAATCGACACTTCGAACTCAATCGACTCGGTTCTGAATGGGTAGGATCTCCAAACGTAACATCGAGTTGTATTGTACCTTGCGATAGCGCTTTGCCTGGGACAATACCGTGGAAGGTACTTGTGGACTTTGGCAGGTTTTTGACTGATTTGTTCATCCTGCGCAGCGTATCTGCGAAGATTATGTTGAGGCCACTTCCTCCGTCCATGAAGACCCTGGTCATGGCATAGCCTCCGATCTGAGCATCGAGTACCAGGGCTGCATGCCCTGGTCGATATATTGCAGGTGGGTGGTCCTCTTGGTTGAAGATAATTGTAGTTTCTGATCCTCGCAAAAAATCTGGGACAGCCAGGGGTGCCATGACTGCCATGTTCACGTTTCGAGTATGTAATTTTTGCTCTCTATTTGATGGACGTCCTTGCTGAATCATGTTCATCTGCCCACGCGGTACGGGATATTTTTGCTCATCCTCTTGCTTCATATGGTGCACGGCGGCCACCATTTGTGTATTGGGTTGTGCTGGTACCATGTATATGTAACATCCCGAAGTTGGAGAACCTAAAAACCGGTGTAAATTTTCCACTTTTGTGTTCATTGCATCATGGCATCAAGCATCATGTTGTTGTGCTAGGGAATTGTGCTAGGGAATTGTGGGTGTTGCTAGGGAATTGTTGTGGTTTGGCACCACTTCAAATAAGAGGCTAAATTTGCAACAACAAATTCCAAAACAACGAAGGCACTCCATCTTGCAAACTAAAATTACTTTGACATCTCCTATTTGTCAAGGAAGTTCCAAGAGCTCCAGAATAAATTTTGCACTTGCTCCAAATTGTTAAAGGAGCAACATTTTGAATTTTAGCGAAATGCCATAAACGAACCCTATGAACAAAAGTGGTCCAAACAATTTTATTTTGAGACGCCAATTTTTGTGGTGCTTCTACACTATATGGGGAGGCTACCCAAATTTTCTCATATTTTTTTTAAAATGTTTTGGTGCCTAAATTAAATCACTGAAGCTGCTAGTTTTAAAAGGTGTTATATTTTAAAAGGGAAAAGGACCTGTTCGTGATGGAATCAAAACTTCCAGGGGGTTTTCTGGGAAAATCCCATCGTCTCTCTCCTCCCGCCTGGCGCCATGCCGTGCCGCGCTGCTGCGCGTCGCACGCACGGGGGCCCCTCCCCACTGCCTCCACCTGCAAGGAGAAGAGGAGAATCGAGCCCCCACTTGCCCTACTACCCATTCCCCACCTCACTGCTCCCCGTTCCTCTCCTCCTCTTCCTCACCCCGAGCCGCCATGGCCGCCGTGATGCGTCGTCGCCTCGCCGTCGACTGAGGCAGCCCCGAGCAAAACCAAGGGCACCACGAGCTCCGCCGCGACGCCTGCTTCATCTCTGCCAAGGGAATCGAGCGGGGAGGACGTGGATAGCCGTCGCCGACCACCACTTCGCCGCTGCCGTCCGCAGCCTCGCCGGAAGAATTCGTCGCCGTCGTTGCAACTCGGTCCACCCGAGCACCTCCACGCCACCAGGGTGAGCACGCCTCCCCTCCTGGACCCTCCGTTCTCCCTCTCCCGCCATGGTTCACCGGCGCCCGCAGGTCGCCATGCTCGCCGCCGTGCACAACCGCGCCACTCGGATATTCCGAACGCAATACGACCGGATTATCCGAGTTCATCCAGTACGGGGCGACGTTAGGTCCTTAGCGATTTTTCACCTCTTCGTGGCAAGCGGATAATCCGATGCTTGCATCGTTCGGATTATCCGAGTTACGTCAGTACAGTTTCGCTTCGGTCCTTAGCCATTTTTGCCGGGTGTGGAACTTGATCGGATATTCCGAATCTGTAAAATTCGGATATTCCTAATTTTCCCAGTACCAAAAATATTACTGTTCAAGTTATTTTTCTGTTCTTTTTAATTTGGTTAAATAGTTGTTTTGTGCTGGAGTTAAATGATAACCAGGACATGTTTAAGAGAGGAAATAAAGTAATTAAAAGAGCATATTTCAATTAGTAAAATGATAAAAGTAATAACTTCTATCGGTGCATTCTAAAATTGTTGTATCATTCCAAATTGCTCCCAAAGTATGGAATAACCAGTGGCATCATCTCATGCATGTTTACCTCAAAGTAGAGCACATGAAAACATTAAAACCAATGTAGAGCAATATTTCTCTATAGGTGAATAAGTTATTTCTCGCTCCCCATTTAAAATTGGTCGATCTTGCTTTAATAATCTCCGTGCATTATAAATGTCATGTCATCATGTGGTTGCGCATTGCGTTGTGAAGCATGTATGGTGATTGATTCGTTTCTTCCGTTGTTTTGTACTTCGATAGATCAAACACCCAGGGTTACTCCACAATACCCCGAGGATCAGTACTACCAGCCCGTTGATCAAGTCAAGCGTAATCCCCCCTCTGAGCATATCTTATCCTATTTTCCGCAAAGATATTTTCTCCACTATAATATTGCATGCGGTTTTCAAATGTCAATTTGCTGGGATTAGAGTATCCTATAGTTGCATTAAGATTCCGATGCCAATTACCTGTTTCCCCTCCTATTATCCATAGGACTGTTTTGTGGGCCTGAAATACTTAACTATGCAATGTTGATGCTTAGCCATGCTTAGTTAAATGCTTAGCCATCCGATGGATACTTCATGTCGGAAACAGGTTGTTGAAGTGATGATGATGGTGGAGAAAATGTGGTGACGGATAATAAAATGCTTAAAGGTGGGGATGAGAGGCCACATGGGATGTGGTGGGTTGTCTCGTTCTCGCCACTAAGTGCGAGTTCTCGCCTACGAGCCAAGTTGAGCGTGCAACCATGCGTGGGCATATGGAACCTCGTCGACCGACTAACTTGTGGCGGACTAGCCGAGGGTCCTCTAGTTTGGCTTTCCAGTTGCGCGTGCGTTGAAGATGGTGGCCAAGACTGAGATGAGGGTGGTGGTGTCAGGAAAATAAGTGGCCGCGGGACAGGGTGCTGGAGGTACCCCTGTCCTACCGCCACTGATGATCCTGGGTTAGTCTTAAGCGAGGTAAAGGTCGTAGCCGCTCCCACCCAGCCGGCTTTCCCCGGAAGAGAGCTAAGAGCTAGGCAATGGGCCGGACGGTACGCATGGATAAGAAGCTGGGACGTCCCTCGGGAACCTGGCGACTTTCACATTGTACACCCCTGCAGGGATAAATCTTTTCGAAAAGCCGTGTCCGCGGTTATGGACGACTTGCTGACGGATTCTGAGATCATAGAATAAATTTAACGGAATGATTAAAAACTGGGTACTAAAGGTACCACTTCAAGATTGCAAGGTGAGCTTCCTCGAGGGTGATTCGGGGAGGTGCCTTTGATGAACATGTATAGTGGTTGATGATGATTGATGATGAGTAAGGTGATGAAAGAAAGAGTTACTCCTTACCTCTTTTAAAATATTCTGATTAGTCGATGCCTTTGAGTTATGTTTTCATAAATAAAATCAGCTTTATGCAAAACAGCCATATAACTTTGAAGCCTCATCGAGCTAAAGCTCTATTTTTAATCTTGCGAGTTCGTCGAACTCAACGTCGTTTGTTTTGTTTCAGAGGAGGACTTCACCGACCTCGAAGGTGGGTTCTTTGTGGACGTCGACGAGTAGTCTGGGGTTCCCAGGTGGCAGCTTGGGACATCCCAGAACAGCTGGTGCTGGATGTTTATTTGCAGGCCTCTTAGGCCATAATTTGGTTCTTGTTGTTTAGAACAACACACTTCGCTTCCGCATGTTGTAATGTTGGGTCTGTGACCTCTGGTTGTCATTAGATATCTTTCTCTATTATAAGAGTTGAACTTATGATTTGTGTCGTAGAGTCTGTGATGTGCCAGTTGTTCCACAAGTCTTGATCTCTCTATTAAGCTTTGATAGTGTGTCTGGTGGTATCGGATAACCGGGGACACAGTATCACTGTATAACAGTCAGGTCGGGGTGCCACAAGTTGGTATCAAAGCAGTACTGCCTGTAGGAAACCCTTCTACTGGTCGACGTTGAGTCTAGTGGATGTGAAAATATTTTTAACCTAAAAATGAGTTGTGAAAATCATCTTAGGATTCTTTTTACTCCTTATCTGGTTACCCTCTAATCTCGGAGCAATCTTACCTCGATTTGAGTTTAAAGGTTTTACTCCTCGTCTGTTACTTCAAAATGATTAGAAACGGGGTTGGGTTCGACCTTTAGTGTTATGTGTCACGTTGCTCCTGCTGCGTTGCAATCCCAAATCAACTCGGATGTTTCTAACTAATCAAATCATTGTATCCTTTCTTTGGGTTTTAACCCACGGACTTGAACATAAGGTCTCGGATTGTGTCAACTGGAGTGAGTTAAGTTGTGATTTCTTAACTCTCACTAGTAGCACATGATGCTGATCTTTGACCCAAGTTCTATCTTGTTGATTTTCCTTCTCGCAAAGTATTATCGTCCCTAGTCTGTGTACTTGTGTAGACGCTAATGCTATTGTTCGACCATTCGGAGAAAGATACTAACTGTGTCATTGTCAAATCTTCAGAATGGCTCGAGGAGGCCGTGGAGGCCGTGGTGGTCGCGGTAACCACAATGATGATGAGGATGATCTGCCGCCACCACCCTCGATGGCTGAGGTCTTGATGGCCATTGAGGAGAACCGTGGGCGCAATGAGCGCTTGCTGGAACAGTTGGTGCAGCAGAATGCACGGAGGAACGAGTGCAACACTCTCACCGAGTTCCTGCGCTCGCAGCCACCCACTTTCGTTGCTAAGGAGCCACTAGAAGCTGATGATTGGCTTCGTGCTTTGGAGCGCAAGTTCTCCGCGCTCCATGTCCCATTGGCGGAGCAAGTCAACTTTGCCACCTACCTCTTGGTTGGTGCTGCTGGCTGTTGGTGGGAGAGCCATGTGGCTTTGTTTCCAGCCAACCATGTCTTCACCTGGGCTGATTTTCGCACTGCTTTCCGTGCGGAGTACATTCCTCAGCCGATCATGGCCTTGAAGAGGAGGGAGTTCCTGGACTTGCAACAGGGACGGATGGACCTCCGCCACCCTTATGGTCCGTGGTTCAAACCTCTCTCGTTACGCCCCAAGGGACGTGACCAATGATGCTGACAAGCAAGAGCTGTTCCGCAAGGGTCTGACTACCGCGCAGCTTCGCTATGAGTTGCTACCCTTCAGGTTCCAGACCTATCAGGGCTGTTCAACCAGGCTTTACTCTTGAGCAAGGAAGAAAGGAACTTGGAAGCTTCCAAGAGGCCCGCACACGGGGACCACCAGAGTTCCTCGGGTTCTGAGAGCAAGAAGCGCAGGGTGTTTGTCCCCTACAGCGCCGTACCTCGTCCTGCATTCATGCCAAGAGCCGCGGATATAGGCCACCTCCCCTCCGCGCCCCACTACTTCGACACTTGGGGTAGGCGGAGTGGGTACCGTCCTATGCTACCTGCTCCACCTGGAGTCACTTGCTACACCTGTGGCCAGGCTGGCCACTACTCCAGGGAGTGCCCCCAGAAGGCACCTCTCGCGATAACTCCTGCACGAGCCCCTGCCACTC